>QVOB01025430.1:0-16970 GCA_014839585.1 Pseudomyrmex concolor
TATAAAAAATAGATATTTTATATAAAAAAAATTGGTGTAAATTCTCAAAGTAATTAGTTATGTCTTTATAATATTTGGACATTATTTTTTAAATGTCAGAAGAACATATTTTTTAATTTGCTGTATTTTTAATTCTTCGATTCTGTGAAATGTATCATACTAAAAAAATTAAATTGTATAAAAATTATTAATATATAATCTTTATTAAAAAAATTATTCTTACGCCGTGTAAGAAACAAATTTAAAATCAAATTTAACGCAGTACAAAATGATATTGATTTCAACTGCTTATTATTTCGATTTTCGAGCTCATCTTTTTTTATATTAGAACAGTTTCAGCGAAAGAAGAAAGATAAAAAAGCTTTTAAACAATTTTCAAAATTTATTGTTATACTATTTATATGTTTTACATCAAAAACAAATGTCATATACACATCGCTTTACAATTGCGTGATAAACCGCACGCGCGTGCTACGTTTCTCTCAGAGCGCAGAATCGTGGTGAAGCAGAATCGGTCGGCCTGGGTGGACGAGTCGGTCAGAGGGGAACGAAACAATATTGCATTGCTAAATATAATAGCGACGAGACACGCGGTTCTATACTACTATACCGTCTGCTACGGCGGCATGAGGGCGGCGTCGGTCATCGCCTGAATCACCATCGATGTCCAATATCGTCATCCTCATCGCCTTCGTATACGACGGTAATCGTGAACGCGCGTCTTGTTGCCTCTCTCAAAAGCCGATCGTGGAAAACGGGGTGGTGAACTTTTCCCAGGCGAACGCGTCCGCAAATAAGTGAGTCTTCTGAAGAGTTTTATTTTTGACAGAGCTTTTCTTCACCGGAATTCGAACTCTTGTCACATCGCTGCGTATGCGAGCCGTAGGTGAATCTCTTGAGATTTTACCATTTTAACATACGTGTATATAAGGTAAATATATATATATATATATAAGTGCGTGTGAAGTCTTATTCATGAAAAAACAAAGACTGTGCGTTTATGGAAATTTTTAGAGAGAGAAGAAGAAAATCGCTGTTTAAAGAGATATCGATTTAAAATACGTTTAAAATATTAGCTTTGAGTAACGCATTTTCTTTAAACATTATTGTGTTATTCAATTACGAAAAAATCTTTAAAATGATGTTTGCGTCTTTGTAGACGCGTAATTGTTTTAAAGCACAGCAATGAAAAGTTTAAGATTGTCTGTGTTGACACGAAATCGCTCGTGCTCACGTGTCTCCGGTTTTAATTTCAGTCTTACGACTGCAAATATATGTATGTCTAGCTTATTACCGTCTACGTTTCGTTGAATGAAACTACAATACGAGTGAGACACTGAATGAAATATAATGTAAAACAAACTTTTCTCTAACGTACACACATTACACGTGATATTGTTTTGGAAAATATTTTACTGCGTTAAATAAATAAAAAAATGTAGAAAAGAAAGAGAGTAAAAAAAAAAAAAAACAGTATAATTAATATAAATGCTCAATTAATAAGCAATAAGATACAGTAATTTTTTAAGGAATAAATTTTTACAAAGTAGAAACAGTCAGAAAAATAGCAAATACTCGCAATTAGTAAAAAGCAAGTTGAGATTTAAAATAATAATTTTTTTTCAGCTACAAATTGGATTTTTTCGATTAGTACTTACAATTAATGTTTGTGAAGAAGATTACCATTCGAGCTCTAGCGGTATTCGCAGATCAATAATCGTGTAGAAGCGCGACATATGAATACAGTGTTATTGACAGCGTCAGAAATGCATTTAAAATTTAGTCTAATGTTGCAAATCCTGTTTGCAATATTCTTTCATTTAATTTTTAGAGTAATTCCTCAATTTGGCAAATATTTCTTACGATTGACAAATCTGAAATAGCACTAAAATTGTGTTAAACATGTGTATACAATAAAAAAAATTTACGTTCAGACCGCGCTTGAAATGTTTCACGATTTAATAAGTTTAAAATGTTTATTAAAAATCTGTGTAGTTGTAGAAAACCATACGTGTGTAAAAATTATGTCTTTTTATATAATAGCATTATGTCTTTTTATATAATAAGACTGTATATCTAGTTAGGAGAGATGAGTACTCAGAAGCCCGAAGATCTTTTGTCGGTGGTAATATCGACTGAACTTCCGCCATCACCAAATTCCCGACAACTTTTTATAAATCAAGATCAACAGGTGTGTTTGTTACTTACGATTACACATTGCTACTGATAGTGATAAAATTCAAATTGTTAATATATTTGATGTGTTTTCTAAATTATCGCAATTTCTCTGTCGGTTGTAGATTCGTCAATTTTACGTTTACCCAGTTTTGTCGCGATGTCGAAAAACATTTATATCAGAAAACGAACAAACGGCATTTTTCCAATCGAATTTTCTAGGAATCTCGTCTCTGACGCTTATAATTTAAACTTCTTAAATAGGATGAAGAAGCGTCCGATTGTCCCTTATTAACGCCGAGTCCGCCACCCACCCAATCGGCCAAGACTCCTCCAATATTCAACACTCTAGATGAAGCTCCATCAGAAATACCCACGCCAACGCTTGAGAATATTAACACGGAGGACGGACTTAGCTTTATGAACATAGTGAACAGTTCGAGTAAGCCTTTACATGATGGTACGTTTTTCCTAACTATTGTAATGCATATTCCATGCGTCCGCACGCGCTCTATCTTGTTTCATTAAGAACCATATACATATATGCGGAGTCCGTCTCTTGTTCTTTGAATGTGTTAAACGAGGGAAAAAAAACACACGCGGCGCGCTTATAAACATGTCAGAAATATTTTATATGACAGTGTCTCTCAGTGAGTCGAAGAACTTATATAATCGTACACTCTGTAAGTCCGATGACTGTTTTAAAATGTCTTGATGAGGTCAAGTTTTGCTTTAAGCGTCGACAATCAATTTTGACGTCGCGCGTTGCAATTTTTTTTTTTCACATTCGGCACTTTATTTACAAGGACGATATTTATGTCGATGATAATAACTCATATCGTTTTCTAAGATGTTTTTAAATGTGAAATTTACAATATTTTGTTCTCTTTTTTAGAGAAAAATAAAAACATGATAGACTTATATTATATACTATTTTTTGATATATAATAATACATATATTATGTATAATAATACATATATTATATACTTTTTTTTTTTTTTTACAGAATTGCAAATAATTTTGTTCTGTACACTTTGCAGTGCAAACAATTTTCTCTTGCATGTGTGTGAATGATGTCGTCAATCAAATGTTATAGAACCGAGTTCACGTGATCCTATGGTGGAATCCACATCCAGCAGCGGTAGCAGCAGCGATACGAAGGAACCCGTTTGCGCGCAACTCATGACGCAATTGAGCACCGCGTATCAGCATCTTGCCCCTGATGCGCAAGCTTTAGTAAGTATTTGCAGATGGGATCTTGCACTTCTACGGATTTTCCAGTTTCGCGGATCAGCGTTCGGGGAAAAAAAAAAAAACTATTCAATCAAGAATCCGAGCTAAGATTTATAAGAAGTCGATCTTATTTAATTCGCGTGAGAAAAGTGACGCATATCGCTGTTTGAAAATTAAATCATCATATAATTTCTATAGATTTAATTATAAACTTCAAATAAAGAGAGGACATTTTTTTTAGCAACGTAAAAGTTTTGTGTAAGAAAAGTTTATTTATTTTCTTTCGATAAACAGCTCTAACTTGCGACATTACCACTTATATTATTCTATCTCTCACGTTTACATGTCCATGCTTGACATATGGAATGTTCATCATCCAGAGAAATTCACAAATCTCGTTCTCGCCACTCGCAGACGTGAGAAAAAGCATAATGGTGCTTAATTCACATGTTACAATACTTTACATTTGCCTGGCATGTATAAGTGAGAAGTAGTTTGTCAAATGCATCACGCGTAAACGATGCCGCGTCGTGATTGCAATTTACGCCAAAGCATTGCATTCGCAACGTGTTAACTCTCAGCTACATCGTATCTCGGGCATCGGTCTGTGCCATTACAGCTGCTTGAACATTCAGAATCTTTCAGTGCGAAGGAAGAATTTATCACTAGGGTGACCATGTAGAGAATTAAGACAATGATATATAAAACAAAACTACAAAAAATACATAAGTAATATGTAATTAACACAATAACGACATTGTGACGACACACGTACAAAAAAATCACAAATATCAAATGAGAGAAATTTATAAAACAGAACAGAATTCACGAGAACATCAACCGAGAGCTCCTCGCAAAAAAAAGAACGCGTCCTGAGAAAGAGGAGTGTCTGGTCACCCTAGGATCGGCGTGTCATTGCGTCGTCGCACGCTTTGGTGGAGGTATGTTTCCAAGGATGCCTCCCTCTTTCGCCACTCTCCCGATTTCTATAATTTTTGTATGCGCTCCCGCTGCTCCGCATTGAATGGAATGAATCCGAAAGACGCGCAAGAGAATTCTGATCTCCAGTGACACGTGTCTCACTGATGTGTATTGACTAATCTGATCTCCATCGCTTCCGCTTTCTAACATCGTCATAATGTACTCACGCCGTAACTGTTTAGTTTTACAACCAGGAGAACGGTGGCATGCCGCCGCTCGTCGGAATACATCTGGTGGTACCGAAACCGCCCAAGGATTACCGTTTCATGAAATGGAACTGGCCGTTGATACGAAAAACGTGTTACTGGTCGCTGATGTCGATTTTGACTGGATGCGCCGCGCTCGTTATCGGCATTATCGCCACGATGCCCAAAAAGCAAGTATTCGATGCGCTAGTTTATTTGCGTACAGCGTAAAATGAGTGAATTGATAAAATTCGCGATCGAAACGAACAGTCTTATATTTTTACAAAGAAGATACTGAATTAAGATATTAAATTAAAAAATAATAAATGTACTAACAAATAATAAATATTAAATATATTTTAATATTCTTCGTACAAAATAATTACAAAACTTTTTCTATTAAATTTATGTGAAACAATCTGTATTAGATGTGATCCAACGGTGGAATGGTGGCAAGGCAGCACCTTCTACGAAATATTCCCGGCGTCCTTTCAAGACTCGATGAAAGGCGCCAACGGAATCGGCGATCTACGCGGAATAGTCACGCGGTTGGACTATCTGAAAGACCTCGGAGTGCGAGTTGTTCGACTCAACTCGATCTTTCCGGCGTCGCATTATCCGGAATATTACTCGGACATCAGCAACATGACGGACGTGAACAAGGAGCTGGGCACGCTGGAGGATTTCTCCGTACTCGTGCGAGAGATTCATATGCGAAATATGAGCATCGTTCTCGACTTGCCTCTGTATCCGTACGTGAAGACTTCGAACGACGAAGCGGCGCCCGTCGTTGCAAAAACGAACGAGACCAAACAAGCGCTTCGGAACAGACGAGACGTTGCGAACGACGCGATGATCCGCGTATTGCATCCGTCCGCATCGACCACGTCGCTTGAAGCCATTGGCGACATTTTGTCGTCCGTCCCACCGCCGCTAGAAGAGATGAAGAAGCAGGCGCTTTCGTCCAGTCCCGCAAATTCCTATCAAGGACACCTTGTCACTGAAGCTATCAAGATCTGGAAGCAAAGAGGGGTGGACGGTTTTTATCTGAAGGGATTGGAGCACTACGTCAACGAGAACACGTTCGTGAACTATCTCAAGTACTGGAGGTCCCTTGTACTTCCGAGCGGTATTCTCATATGTCACATGAACGTTCTAAACGCCGCGATTTCCGTGGCCGCGAGGAACACCATCTTGGCCAGAATCGATCTGATCGACGTGACTCTTCGTTTGGCGAACGATACGAAGGACATTAAAGCGCAAATCGACAGCATCGTAAATGGCGTGCTCTTCGACAAGCCCGGTTATCCGTGGATACACTGGTCCGTGGGCAGCGTGGATTCCAGCAGGATGGCTTCCACCCTGACCGTGAAGAACGCCACTATAGCGGCTTCTCTTTTGAACATGATGCTACCCGGAACACCCAGTATATTTTACGGAGATGAGGTACAAGTTGTATCATTATCAAAGTGATGATTGTTATAAGCGCGAGGTTAATAATTATTATTTAATTATTATTATATGTTATTTAATTCTTATCTTTCAATTATTATTTAATTTTATTTCACAGTTAGGTATTGAAGATTGTGAGTGTCAAGATCACAAAGATTTGGCGCACGTGCACAATTTAGTTCCTATGTATTGGGAAAAGAAGGACAATTCCGATAGCAGTTTTTCGCCCATAGGGATCACGACCTGGTTACCGGAAGCTAGGAAACCAGCGGAAACTATGTTGAAGGGTGCCATTACGCAAATGACGAAACTGCGAAAAGAAACGACGCCGATTTACGTCAAAGCGGTACTGAGAGAAAATCAAATTACGGCAAACTGCGATGTTAGGTAAAGTTTCTTGAAAGAAGCGAAATTTCTTTAGTAGTTGTAATTTCTTTTAGTAGTTGTAATTTATTGCGATGCATTAATTTCTTTTGCAAGAGGAAGCTTCTTCCTCTTTACGTTGTAAAGCTCTTATTTTCCTTGGAATTTAAGAATAATTTTTATATAATATTTTTGTCGCTGCAATGTCTTTCCAGAATTTTTATTACTTTTTATTAACTCTCTCTCTCTTACATGGGTTTTTATTTATTTTATATTTAGATACGCGGAAGATGACATGATCGTGATCGAACGATGGTACCCGCGAAGAAATTCTTACGCGTTTGTGGCCAACTTTGGTAACGAAACGCGTAAAAAGGATCTGTCGTCTCTTTATTACGGTGGTTACGTTGTTGTAGGCCCTAAATATAGAATAAATCGAGATGTGTACTTTAAAGAACTTACCGTCCTGCCCGGAGAAGCATTCGTCATAAAATTGGATAAATAAAAGAAACTTAATTAGAGAATATCGCAACATTAAATGTTTATTTCTGTATTTTATACAAATACATATCTCTGTCTATTTTATATAAATACATATCTCTTTCTCTCATGATCGAGATTAAGGAGTGTCGATTGAAAATGGAGATATTTTGCAACGAGATATATTTCTACAAAAACGTCTTTCACAATTTTTATTTTTATTTAAAAGAGATATGGTTTCAGCTAAAAAGTGGGAAAAAAATTAACTTTTGTATCTAATAAACAAATAACACATGTCTTACAATAATATGAATTTCACTTGTGTTATATTATAATATTTGATTTTTACAACGAAAAGTTTTAAGCGTATATCAGCCATATTATTTGAGCAACTTGCAGTTTGATAAAAAAACAAATTAACTAATAAAAAGAGAAAAAAGAATCCGCGAATTCTATATTTTATAGTTCTTTTACCGGAAAGTTCAAAACTATTATCAGGTATGTGTTTGCGATGTGAGACGCACATCGTAATTTTTACAATAAAATTGTTTAAAACGGTATAGATTTCTACTTAAAACCAATAAAATGCTATAAAAAAATATTTTATTTGTGTACAAAATATAACAAAGTATTATAAATAGTTGTTTTTTGATCGTATATACAATATCTCATAAATATGTCTATCGCGCGTTGGTATAAAGTTGCATATTTCTATACATACAATTACATATATTGCGTGTTTTAATCATGATATATAATTAAAAATACAAAAAAAAAACGTATTAAAATGTACATATTTATTACACGCTAATAAACTGTGTGAAATAATGTGTGAAATAATACGTATTTGACATTGTTGATGAAATCATTTTTATGAATTTTTACACAGTCACATAAGACTCGAGTTAGAAATGTTGTATAATAATTGTATTAACATATAGTACAGGGTACTTATTATGAAACTATTTAAAGTCACTTTTGTGTTTTTTTGATGTTCTTCTTTCTTTTTTTTCAAGAAAAGAAAAAGTCAAATAAAATCGAAAAATTTCAAAATAGGTACCCAAGTCATATATAACGTAAATATACAAAAATATTTTATATTATATATATATTATATATATGGGTGTATAAATTTGGTTTTATATATATCGTATAGAATTTCTGTATCATAAATTTCATATAATCTCGTAAACCTCTTTGTAAGATTTCACTAACGATTGCTGAAAAATCAAGGTGCTATATAAATTTTACATATATATATATATGTATCGATATAAATAGAAGCGCGGAGAAGTTATCTGGATGACGATCTGTCTTTTTCATAGAAACTCTGTAAATAATCATAAAAAATTATATTGTTAATAAACACTTTATAAGAATGATTTACAAAATGTGTTCTCGCAGATGTTTTTTATAAAATAATTATTATTGTGACAGCTAATAATTATTACTGCACAATAAAAAAAATTCCACTCTACGAATATTAAACATTTTTTTCTTACTTTTGTTGCTATGTCGATAAGAATTTCCGCCATTGCGGGACCTGTTTGCTGTACCATGTCGTAGAAACGATCTTTTTCTTGTAAAAGAATATATGGATGATCGACTTCCTGAAGAATTCAATGTTTAATTAACTGTTTAATTCTTTGCTCCACACGTTGTATTTTTGTTAATGTAAGAAGATAACTGTTTTTAAAATCGCTTATATCTTCTGTCACTTTTACACTTACCACAAGACATCCAGCATCCATCACAAATATTCTGTCGCTGTCCATAATAGTGTTCAACCTATGAGCTATAGTGAACACAGTGCAGTTGACGAATTTCGTCCTGACAGTTTTTTGTATAAGCGAGTCCGTGTAAGGATCGATATTGGCGGTCGCTTCATCCAGCACCATAATTCTGTTGTCTTTAATGATGGCTCGTGCAAGGCACAACAGTTGCCTCTGACCGACGCTGAAGTTGGATCCTCCGTCGGACACCTTGGTATTCAATCCGGCGGCCATGCTCGCGATCGTCTCTTTCAGTTCAACGTTCTCGAGAGCTTGCCACAACACAGCGTCGGAATACTGATCAAAAGGATCGAGATTTCGTCGTAAACTACCGTTGAACAGAAAAGGCTCCTGCGGGATGATGCTGATCTTCGACCGGAAGTCTCGCAGAGCGATTTTGCCAGTGGACACACCGTCTATGCGAATCTCTCCTTCGACACAGGCGAGACGAAAGAGAGCGTTGATCAGAGAAGACTTTCCGGCGCCGGTTCTACCGACGATTCCGATCTTTTCTTTCGGCACAACGGTGAAACTGATGTTCTTCAGAATATACGTGCCTTCTTTACTATATTTTAAATACACGCTCTCGAATTCCACGAGACCCTTAGTCGGCCAGTCATCTGGCAGTTTAGTTTCCGGCTTGCTGTCGATCATCGGCTCCTCTTCCAAACTACTGTACTCGAGAATCCGCTCCATTGAGGTCAAGTGACTCTCCATCTCCGCCGTTTGTCGGATTCCGAACTGCAGCAGATTCGTCAGCGACATGATCTGCGTGATAATCAGACCTATGTCGCCCGCGACGGCCAGATCGAAGAACGTGAAGATCACGATCACCACTCCAATGTAAATTTGACAGATTATGTCGATGTAGAAACCAAAAGCGCGAGAAGTAGCCAAATAGAGGAAACAAGCGGACGAATGAAGATCCTGATGAATGCACAGGTCTTTCATTAGTTTCTCCTCGGCGTTGTAAGCTCTTATCGTCGTCAGACCTTGCAACGATGCGCTGAGTTGGTCGAAGATCGGCGAACGAGCTGAATATGTTTTGTTATTGTAACTTATGTATCTGTATGATATCAGTATATCATAGTACACTTACTTGTTCCTTCTAGACGTCTGATGCTGCGACTGGTGCAGATGTATATCTTGCGCAAGTAAGTAAAAATGCAAGCACAAATCACCGTGGGTATAGCCAACCAAGGAGTGATTGCTATGACCATAATTATTACCGTAATTAAGGTCAGACCGATTAATATGATATCAAATATACATATCGATAGCAGCAAGTCGATGATATTGATATCCCTGGCAAATCTAAAACAAAAATATTTCTTTCTTTGTGCAACTGTTTTCAAAGATGCAATTGTAATTGTTATTATTAATAATGTAATTATTATTATTACTACTATACCTGTTTAATATACGACCAGCCGGATTGGTGTTGTAGAAGTACATAGTAGCGCGCAATATGCTTCGGAACATGTCGGAGTGCAAATTTACCGAGGCCCACATGCACACGCTGTAGTACACCACCGTCTGGACTTGCCACAGGAGCACTATACTCGCTATCATGGCGCTATACATGTAGATCATAGAGTCGCGAGTCAAAGGACCGACCCACAGGAACTTCGTCGTATCGTTTTCAGTTTTATACCACGAACTCGTCTCAACATTCACCCAGAATGCGACGAAGTAATCGCTTCCACCGGAGATGATCTGATTCGCCAAGAAGATCAGTAGCATTAGTGTAATCATGACAGGTTTCTTGCTGGCCTTGAAGTAAGCAAAGAACACTTTTGTCGCCATACGTCCCGTTATTCTCATCTCGCGCCCTTCGACCGGCAGAGTGTCTGAGGTTTCTTCGTTATCTTTCGTCTCGATTTTAATCGATCTTTGAACCTGATCTATCTCAGACTTTTCGTTTTCCGTTTCTTTGCTCTTCGCGTTCGACGTCTGTAGTAGTTTCAAGAAGTCGAGTCCCAGTGCTTGCAATTGCTCAAACGTGCCTTTCTCCTCGATGACGCCGTTGTTCATCACAACGATCTGGTCAGCCAGTTGCAAGTACTGCAGCTGATGTGTCACGAGAATTCTTGTCTTCCCCTGATCGGCAATAGTTAAAGGAAAAAATAAAAATTTGCTTATCCAAAGAGAGAAAAAATCATCTTAAAATTATTAAATATTAAAAATAGAGAAATATTGTTTAATATATAACTCTCGGTTTAAAAAAATAAAACTCGATTTGTGTCCGCGTTGACGAGTAATGTTCGGACAGAATTTATATTATATTATAAATCTTAAATATTCTTTCCATCCGCGCAAAGTACCTATTACTTTTATCGTACAAACTCTTGCCTTTAGGTAGCCGCAAATGCATTCGTCGACGAGACGTCTGCCGACGTGAGAATCCACGGCAGAGAGAGGATCGTCTAAAAGATAAATATCGGCTTTCTTGTAGATCGCTCGCGCCAAGTTGATTCTGGCGCGTTGGCCGCCGCTCAGATTTATCCCTCTCTCGCCCACGATGGTGCGATCGCCGTAAGGGAACGAGCTCACGTCCGACTTCATCTGACAGACTTTGATCACCTCGTCGTAACGCGACTTGTCTATGTCTTGTCCGAATAGAATGTTCTGCTTTACAGAAGAAGCGAAGATCCACGGCTGCTGACTGACGTAATTTATCCTGCCGTGACTCTCGATGGTGCCGCTTGTCAGAGGCAGCTCTTGAAGAATCGCTTGCAACAGGCTGCTTTTGCCTGAACCCACTTGGCCGACGACGATCACCAGGCTGCCGTGTGGCACGGTCAAGTTCACGTCACGCAACGTGTTATCCTGGCTGTCGCCGCGCCACTTGGCAGTGACATTGGTCATACTGAGCGCGAACGTATCTTTTTTCGTGCCACATGGGTCAAGCGTTTTTGTAATCTCGGAGTGCATCATGAATTTTTGCAAGCGACGCAGACAGACCAACGCCTGTACCAACTGATGAAGACCTGTACAAAACACATCTCTAGTTTGTAAAAGAAACAATTTCAATATGTAACAGAGATTAAGCACAGCCTTTGTATTATAAGAGTTTTGCGAGAGGGAAAGAATGGTTTTTTTTTTCTATGCGTTTTGATAAGAACGGGAACTTCTTCTTTTCTTCTTGCTAGGTAAAGATATTATTGTTTAATCGTTTAGTCCGTCATTTGTGACATAAATGCCAATTCTTTATATCAATAGTTTTACCCATTGCGAATCCGAAGATCATCGAGTTTCGTAGGACGTTGAAATACGCCGTTATTAAGTACACTTTTTCAGCATTGATGTAATTCCCGAACAGAACGTACGACAAGATCGTGATGAAGATACAGAGTCGAGGAACGTAACAGTCAAAAGTGACATCCAATTGTTTCAGGATAGAGAACTTCTTGATCACGCTCATCTCGCGTCTAGAAAGCAAATCCTGATGACAAGTTTTCCAAGTTGTTTTTCTTTTTTGTAAATTATCGGCAATTTTGAAACCGACGTTTTTTCAGGTCTTGACGCCTACTCACTTCCTCGCATTTTCCACGAGTTTGTAAAACGGACTTTCCCAGACGTACATTTTGATCACCTGCAGACCGGTGATTATTTGATTCATCAGTATGAGTCGATCGTCAGATCTCTGCGCCATTTTAAGGGTCAACGGTGTGATTATCTTCGCCAGGAACGCTGAAAGAAATTTATATTTATGCGATATAACGATAAACCTATTTACCAGTATAATAATATATGTCAACAGACGTCAATCAATCTAGAATCATATTCTAGATCGTAATGACAAGTTAGAAGACTCAATATTGTTGACAGAACTTACCTTGAATTGGAACGAACAACACGAATACCGACATTCCCATTATTACTGCCCATCCAACTTCGGAATATGTAAAGTATATGATTAATACAACTTGAATAGGAGCGATCCAAATGTAGTGCAAATCTATGAGGAAGTATTCTAATCTAGTGATGTCACTGCTCAGAAAATTTATCATCTGAAAGTGAAATACAAATTCGAAGTTTCGATCTTCGGCGCGTATTCACGTTTATTAAAATTCGATTTTTAATAATGTTGAGTAAAAGAACACAAGATTTTGTTTGACTTTAAGTAATAATTGCAAGACCAACACTTTGCACAAATCCACAGCTTACTTGTCCAACAGATGTCTCATTATCCAACACCGAATTCGAGAGTTTCAATATTTTTCGATAAATCAACGCGGTAAGAGATATCTTGAGTTTCAATCCTATGTGCAGACTGTAATGGACGATGTAGTGTGTGATAAAAGCGTCTACAATAAATAGCAAAATTAGACTGGCTGCGCTGTAATACACTTCGTCGCTCCAGTTTTCTTTGGTGTTCGCGAAGTAACGCAACAGAACAGCGAGTAACAGCGGTTGATAAATTCTACAACGTAATCGTGGGATTCAATATGATGTTCCGGCAATATTTCATAAACTATGGACATTGTACGAACAATAGACATTGTACTGACACACCTAGAGACCAATTCCATAAATGCTTCCGCCAGTCCAGCTAGCATTATCTCTTTCCCGAAACAGCGCAGCAACACTCGGACTAGCTGCGGCGTGGCGCCATTTTTCTTCCTGACGCAAGATTCTACCTCTTCTTCCCAGGCTTTGCTTACAAGCTCGCCTAGGTAACTGGTTTTGTCTTGCTTGAGAGTCGTGTAAAGATCGTTCTCTTCCAGATCTCTCTTGTAACCGATCGAAAAAATTTTTCGAGTCCACCTACGCACAGTGTTTTATTTTTATTTTTAAGATGTTCCTCGATCTCTTTCATAATTCCGCAGCCATCGTGGATTGATGAACGTCAGAAGAAAAATACGCAAAAGTTTCGTGCACTTTTTGTGGGAAACACACGTGGAATCACAATGGAACACATTCGTAAAATATATCGGAACTCTTTTTTTCAGTTCAATAACAAAACTGCATAATAAAAACAAACTATGAAGTTGTCACGGAGTTTAACCTTCAACCCCCGATCATGGGTCGTTTTCGTCTGGCGCATTTCTTGTTTTTTTTTTTTGGATTTAGTGTCATATTTGCTAAAAATTATGAATTAAAACTTTTTTTTCACTAAATTAAATGATGGATTCTTAAAATAGACTGTTTGAAGTGTATATACAAATTGTTGCAGATTTTTTTGAACACATTCAATATTTTTAAAAGGCCCAACAAACCAACGACTCATGATCAGGAAATTAAGATGCCGAAAAACACATCGGGGATTGAGGGTTAACAGCTATCGAATCATGTCTTGATTTTGCAGTTTTTATAGTTACTCACACTGCAAACAAAGATTCCGGATATATTTTACAGATGTGTTGAACAAGTGTTTTATTTTGTTGCTAAACATTTCGGTCTTGTGCGTTTCTTCAAGTGATCGTAATAAACACGCGTCTTGTAAGACTTACCAATAGGTGAGAAGAGAAATTACATTTGCGTTTTGTCGTGGATTTTTCGGATACTTCCTGTGACCGTCGTTTAACATAGTGACGAGTTTATAAAAGTTTGTGTTACTTTTTATATGCAACTGTATATATGTTCAGGTATTTCACGTTTTAAATATAGCACAATCTGTAACATACATATTTGTGTTAATTATTATAAGCATTGCATATTTTTATTTTTTAAGAAAGATAATTTAAAAAAAAGTATAAAAAAAATTTTATAAAAAATTATGGTGTAAAATAATCGTTATAGAAAAAATTGCACATGCGTGAACAATACACGAACGCACACGATATTTATTTGTTAGTATCCATTTGCACTGTTTCCTTCTGATAATTACGTTCAAGACTGTTAATGTCACGTTTTCATATCGCAGTTATTGCGGTACTTATACGCACGCTCGTTACGACTATAAAAATAGCTGAAACAATATCGCGCAATCGAATCTTAAACAACATTGTGCAACAAAATTTAAAGAGAAAGATATTAGTCTGTATAAAGTGCCTTACGACTTTATCTTTACTGATAACTTTATTGTTATATAAACACGAGTTTATTTATAAACCTTGATTCAATTTATTATAAAATTTCAGATTTTTTTTCCAGTTTGTTATCTATCTCACGTGCGAAATTCGTGAATGATAGTATTTAAATTTATGTTGTCATTAACTTGTTACACTCGATTTTAGGTGGATACGATTCTTTTATTTTACACAATAGTAGAGATACCGATACAATGCGATAAGAACTACTTTTGTATTTATTGCATTGTCTACCAACTGGTCGCGAACAACTCCACGGTATGCATTTTGACGAAAAGTTTTTTGTCCTCTTCGAGAAAATAACTTCTCTGACTCACGTAGCATGTACTTAGTACTTATGATAATAAGAAGGATGAAAAAATGTCGTGGTCAATAACTTTTCTTACATCGAAACAAGGGAATACGGTAATTAAGGTCATCGGAGCTCTAAACTCAATAATTACCGGGAATAAGAGGACTGTCATTACTGCATGTCTCTAGATATTTTTGGATGAATACTCATACGCTTCTATACGTCCGACGTTATACTCGGAAAAATAAAGTATGCAGCGCTTATCAATATTGCAGTACTAAGATAGTACCAAGATAGTCAATTCTCTTCACGTGACCGGCATATCATCCTGTTTAGTCGAAAAAGTTTTCCTCGTAGCCGGGAGAGCATGTTTCCGAACAGTCTGCTGTACACATCCGGACACACTCGAAGCCGAGCGCATTATGCAGGTGTAGAAATAATAAAGAGAATTGTTCAGTCATTAAACAATATACAGAGAAAGCGATGACGAAATCTTTCAAGTACACGACTTTAGACTGTAGCGATTTGCTACAGTTCTTGTAAAGTTCGCAAGCACAATTCGTAATACACTTCCAAGTTTGCGCCTTAAAATAACAAAATTAGAACGGCTAAAATTTTTATTCTCAAAATTCGTTTTATTAAGCATACACGTGATGTGTCATACGATGACTTTTTTATTTTCAGACAACTGAGCTCGTTAGAGCGTCAAACGTAATAATTTGGAACAGATGGGTTTTGAGACTTTTAGGTTTGTGGCCGATTGGGCCCAATCAGCTTGTGTTCATAATTTTCGTCATATACTCGACAATTATCTGGATCATGGTGATGCGCTACCTATTCGAATGTTGCGACACACTGGAGTGCGCCGTTACGAATTTATCGGAGAACATTTTGTTTCTGATAATGGTTGGAAAGATGGTGATAATGAGACGAGGCTGCGATATAATGAGCAAATTTCTGAAAAACATCAAAAGTGATTTCACGACCGAGGCCTATCACAACGTACGGGAAAAAACAACGTACTTACAGTACAACGAGTTCGGGCTAAAATTCATTAAGATTTCGATGAGTTTCACAGTAATGACGGCTACATTTTATTACTTGCAAACGTTCTTTGAAAATTGGAGTGCAAGTAAGTGAAATCGTTACGTTTAAAGAAGTAAAATTTTGTTTATTCGTGTTATTATAAGTTGACTCTAGAGATCTTTTGATAAGACTTCAACAGTTTATTTGTCATGTTTACTCTAATTCATTTTTGTCAATTAGCAAAGTTTGAATACATTATTGTTTAAGTACGTTTAAGTACGAAGTAAAATTTGTTTACTCGTGTAAAATTGCCTCCAGAGATCTCTTGATAAGATTTCACCAGGTCATCTATTTTATTTACTCTAATTCATTTGTGTCAATTAGCAAAGTTTAAAGACACTTAATCATGATATAATTTCCGTCTTTAAAATACTTTCTTTAATACAAATATAAGAAATATTAAAGTTTTATTTGTTTACTTTTACACGAAGTAAAAATTTGTGAATCTTTGATTGAGCGTAGCTTCTCGCGATATTGTCATCATTACGGAAAGATGATAAAAACGAGCTTTAAAGAAGAAAAGATATGAGTGTTGTTATCTTTCTTAGAAAACGCGGATATATTAATTGCTTTCGAGAGAAAGAGAGAGAGAGAGAGAAATTACAGTAAATTATGATACACTAAATTACTCACACTGTATCGTCTCGTACATTTATAACCGTGATCGACTTATGCGCATATTATTAAGAAATAACTCGACAATTGCTAGAACAATTCGCGTACGTTGCCGCTCATAGCTCAGAAACGACTAGCCGCAAGAAACAGAACGAAACACGAGACTTGTTTGGAAATTATTACACGAAAACGAAGAAGACAATAGACGCGCGATATACACGTACTCGACATGTGATCAAATAGTAACAGTCAAGCGAGAGTACTTATCACTGATATTACTTTTTCGAACATATCGCTACT
>QVOB01025431.1:0-20521 GCA_014839585.1 Pseudomyrmex concolor
CCTGGCTAAAAGTCAGCACTGATTGGCGACGTGTGACGTTTTGTGTCGAATGTGTCAACTGTGTCTCCTAAAAGGAAAGCAGCCTTAGTAAACCATAAAAGTTAGTCCATACGCCATTCTATTTATCTACTGTGATTGGCTCTTACTTTAATCTAAACCAATCGGTTGCTACTTAGCAGCTCATTTGATGGATGCGGACATTGAACTCAATTGTTTGTGTTCATATATGTGTGTGATATTATGTTTATTGTGTGTAATGGTTCCAAGCAATTACAATTCTTGCCGCGCGTTGACGAGTACCATGAGTTATTAGAACTGAGGTCAGTGAGATTAATATATTCTGGAAGTAATTTAATGAAATTGACCAATTACGTTAGTGATTAACCGAATTGATCAAGTATATATAGGGGTGCTTTCCAACTACGTACACAGGCGACACTGTGTAACACTAGTGTGAGTGAGACACACTGATATGCTCTTTCTCACACTACTGGACACTGTGTCGCCTGTGTACATACGTAGCTGGAAAACACCCTAGGTTAGGTTAGGTTAGGTTAACTTTTTGAGCGGCCGGTTAACCATAAGTGGTTAACCTGATTGTCCTTAATTTTATTATAGTTGGTAGCAGTGCACAGTTTAACGTTGCTGACAATTTGAAATTAAAGTTTGTTGAACTTTTTTCTCAAATCTTCTTGATTTTTCTCATCAGTCTACACAAAGAAGAACGGTGTATAATAGATTTTAATGGCTCATTAAGCTACTAAAAACCAAACCTATTTAGATTATTTTTGTTTCTAACAACAACTTCCGCATTCACATAATATAAAATAACGCCGTGCAACTTTATGTGCGAGTTGTATCTAAATGTAAGTACACGTGTATGTACATACAACATGTAATAAAAATTATCAATTACTTTTTTTGTAAGAAAGCAAACTGTGATTATATATATGAATATATTAACAAAGCAACTTTGAGCGATTCTTCAAGTTTTCAAGAATATTTGTTTATTGTTGTATTGTTTTAACAAAGTAAAATTTATTTTAGAACTGAAAGGAGTAAGAGAAAGGTTGAAAATATGACATCTCATTTCATAATAGGCTCTGTAAGCAATTCACAGGATTTTAAATTGCGACTCTCTGACAGTTCTACTGGTGAAAATACAATTGTTAGAACAAGTAAAACTGATGTAATTGTGATCAGTGATTCTAGTAGTAGTAGTAGTAGTAGTAGTAGTTCTTCACCTTCTTATGTTAGGAGATATAAGTATTTTCCAATTGATAGAAATACAACAAAGCAAAACTATCAACTAAAAAAGAGCTCTTTGAAAAACAAAGATGAAAATAATGCTACTATACAACTTGAAAGATCATTTTCATTTTATACATCTGATGAAACTGACAGCAGCAGCAGCAGTAATAAAGTACCTGACAAAAAAAATCAAATTAACAAATCTGCCATTAAAGTACCATTTGTAGAGCAAAAGCTGACACCTGGAAGAATAAAAGAAAACTATAATGAAAAAATGAATGATATAAATAATGCTATGCAAACACAGTCTAATATTCTTAGAGAATTGAATATGTATAATACGCCTCAACAAAATGGTACAGTACAAAAGCTTACAAAGCAAGATACTCATAAGATTTTACAAAATATAAAATCTAGACAACTGGTATATAATTCTCCCAGACAGAAAAAAGAAACCAATGTTATAATTGATGAAACTATAAGTACAGATGAAATGCATCCAGCTATATCACCTAAGAATAATAGAAAATCTGTATCACCTAATAACAGTCCTGATGTTATTCATACAAGTATGAACAAAGTAATTCCTGACTCTCAGCCAGACTTGTCAAAATTTAACATGAACAGTAAATTATGTACAACAAAACAGGAAGATTTTAAACCTCTGTCTGAAAGAAAGAAAAAACAAATTGTGGAATGGCTTATGACAAATCTCACTGATTCCCAAAGTGAAAGTTCTTTTAGCCATGTGCCTCCAAGTACCAGAAACAGCATAGATTCTGGTAATAGTAGTTTGGAGAGATTGGAGCTGAAGTATGAAACTCCAAATAACAGAGGAAAAATCAACACAATGCGGATGGATGAGAAGCAACCTGCAATTGTAAATTCAGAAAACAAATTGTATTCTCCACAACATCAAACCTCACAAAACAGACATGTGATTCAAAACTCCACAATTAATACCTCTGAATTGCATACTCCAGATAGACCAAAACATCCGCCAAAAGCATGTACTGAAAAAAAACAAATCCATCCTACAGAAGTAAATACACCGAAAAATATAGGTATAATGGATTGTGCAGATATTTTGGACAAATTATATGGAGCTTCATGGAGAGACAAAGCTAATGTATTATTACCAGCAACTGAGCCAAGAAAGACATTTGTTCAAACAAATAAGGCTGTTCAAACAAAGCGGTGATTCTGGTTTTTTAAGCATATATATATTATATATGCTTTTTTAGCATTATATTATATATGCTTTTTAAGCATATATATATTATATATATATATGTATATTTTATATATAAATATGTGTGTAATATATACATGTACATAAAATAAAATTTTAAAAATTTGATTTATTATTACAGGAAATTTTTTAGTACCAGAAGACTCAAAGACTTAGTAACAAAGAAAAATTATATAAGAGACTCGGACTCAGATGAATCGATTTCAAGTGAAGATCTATATCATATTTTATTACAATTTTTATTTTGTTTTTAATGTAAGATTTTCTTTGAAATATTTTATATTGTAGATAAAAAAGATATCAAATCAAATCAAAGAAAACAAATTCAACAAAAGTACAAAAAACAAGATAGTTTTATTAATGATGAATCATCATCAAGTGATACTGATAGTGTGTACCACACTGCATTGACAAATCCTAGAACTTCTACTAATAGCACGGTATCTAAACCAGTGTCAGCTATCGTCAGACGGTATGCTCATGTTGTAAGATAGCGAAATAAAATACATCGATTTACATTAGGCGAGGGAAAGAACGGTTTTTCTTTTCTGCAAAAGAAAAATCGTTGCCTTTCAGCAAATGTCGATCGTCCATTGACGATTGAAGTAAACTAGTAGGAAGAAACGTCTTCTCTTTACGCAATGCGCGTATTGATACTCGCCAATATAATTGTTATTCGTTTTATTGACATATTGAAATTAATAGAATTAATTAATAGAATATTATTTTGTTGATATACAGAGTTCAGTTATTATGCGATACGGATGAAGAAGATGAAGATAATATATCCAATGGTATTAATAAGAATTTGCGCGGAAGAAAATTATCATTTAGCGACAACGAGAGTTCTCAAACAAGTGAATTCGATCCTGAAGATTTTGTACTGCCAAAAATTATAAACAAAAAAAGTAAGGAATATAATAAAATTGTTTTAAACTAATGTAAAAATAACAAAATATATTTTTAGTAAATACTCCTAAGACGCTATTGTTCAGTGCAAAAGATAAGTCCGAATTTTCAACGAAGAAAAGTAAAAACTGCAAGAACTTCCTAGCATCTTTATCAAATACAATCCCGATACATGACGCTCATCCAGATGCAAAAATATATAGACTGAATTACATAAATACCAAGGAGGAATTGTGTAAAAAATTATATAAACTATATAACGAAAAAGTATTTGACAATAAGCTGCCGAGTGACATGTTGATTGAGTGGAATGCTCGTATGAGAGGAACTGCTGGATTTTGTTATAACAAAAAAGTAGTTCGAAGTATCAGTGGTCTGACTAAGTCTTCAAGAATTGTATTAGCAACAAAGGTTTGTTTTACTTACTTTTTACAGGTAGTACATAAAAGTCATTACAGGTATAGGTACATAAAAGTCAATCAAACGTAATATTATATCATATAGGTAAAAATCAATCAAATTGTAATTGTAATGTTTTAGATTTTAGATGAACCAGATAGACTAAGAGATACTTTAATTCATGAAATGTGTCATGCTGCAGCTTGGCTGATAAATGATATTTCTGATGGACATGGACCTTATTGGATGGCATGGTATATAATATAAAGTGATCTTTTAAAAATAATCAATGATTTTATAACTGAAAAAGTTAAAAATCATTTTAAAGTTTATTAGCGGAAACAAATATAAACCGAAATTATTATATTAATACTTATTAATGGCAAAATTTCTATAGAAATGGTTTTACATTATAGGGCTACGAAAGCAATGAAGATATTTCCCGAGTTACCACCAATTCGTCGCTGTCATGATTACAAAATTAAAACCAAGTTTACCTATAAATGTACTAGTTGCGGCTACAGGTTAATTATCGATTATTACACAAATTTTTTTTTTTAGTCTTTTACAATGTTTAAACTATGTTGTGTATATATTGCAGTATTGGAAGGCATTCTAAATCATTAGATACCGAGAAAAACCGATGCGGTTACTGTTTTGGAAAGTTTGAATTATTAATCAACAAAACGACCAAGTCCGGTATTGTACAAATGCAAATGCAGAAGAAAGAACCTTCTGGTTTTGCTCTTTATGTAAAGCAGAATTACAACTCGGTGAAAAAAGAAAAAAGTAACATGAAACATGCTGATGTGATGAAAATTTTAGGTCAGCGATTTTCAACCATTAAAATAGCAAACAAAACTCATGTAGCTGTTCAGAATGATATACAAGCATCTAAAAGTAGTGAGACAGATAGATAAAAATATTTAAAATATGTATGTGTGTGTGTGTGTGTATATATATATATACATATATATATATATACACATACAGATAGTAGAATATTTTTTATAATAGAATAGAATATTTTTTAAGAATTCCATATAATTTTCGATTGTAATGTAGTTAAGAGGATGCTGAATAATAGTCAAACTCTATAGAATTCCCAGATGTACTTAAATTCTTTAATTAAATGCCTATAAAGAGGCACTTTTCATTTTATTTACTAGAAATGAAATATGAAAATCTTTAGATTTGATGAAGTGTCGGTTTGCAGCATTCTCTTAAAAGACTGTCAATTCACATCTATATTTTGAGATTTTTTTACAACATTTTTATACAATCACATATAGAAGTGACAAGTGAAACTACATATATATGTTATATTTTATGAAGACTGATATTTTTTTAATATTGCAGGCAATCAAAAATGAATTTTATAGAGTGTATATATTTAGGAGACTCGTACTAGATCTCTTTATTATATTTCAAAAAATGTACAATAGTTTTTATCACTGAATATATTTTTATCACTGAATACATTTTCATGTAAATGGAGACGCTATTGTGTATACTTTACCAATATTGAGTAATAATAATATTATACAAAATCAAGAGACGTGTATTAATATACATAATAAAATATATTTAATGTATTGTTTTTATTACAAAAGCTATTGTATTAGATGTATACTCTGACTGGGAGTTAACAATCTTTTCCCATGTATAAAAAAAAGTTATCGTTATTTTTTAATGTGTTTGACGTCATTAACATACATTGAAGTTATCTATGGCCCTGTTCAGTTATTGCTGACAGTACTTAAAAATCTATACACTGAGTTTGAAGAGAAAAGAGAATCGCATAGGTCTGCGCATAGGAAGAAAAACTATCGAAGTAAAGATAGCTTCAGTTTTGACTGCTTCAGTACTGCTTGTGTGCAGGACATCTGCTTGCAGCCAATGGCTGCATTCAGCAGAATTCTGCGCTTAGCAAGAGCTTGCGATTATTGCTTGTTATTGACATACTTTCATATTTGCAAAAGATATACAGGAAAAGGCCAATCACAGACAATAAGGGTGCGTTTAGACAACTCAACTTCTCATTGAGCAGAAAGTGAGCAAAGAATATTTTTATGAACGGCTTTTTTATTATGTTTGGGGAGCAGTTATTTGCGCAATTGCGTCATTCTATACTTTAAATTGAGAAGACCGGATAGACAAAAACTCTTCCATTTTTTTTACCAAAAAGTCCTTCCACTCCATAGCCATTGGCTGTCAGCAAGTATCCCGCCAATCCTGCACGCAACGTTATCCCTACTTTTCTCGTTTTTCTTCTTCTATATGCGCATATGCGCAGTAGAATTCTCTTCTCGACTTGAATATAGTTGAATTGCTGCTAGACTTATCTCACTCTATAATCTGCCAATGTTATAATATAACTTTTAGAGTTATTGAGAAATATTTAATTTGCAATTAAATAATTTTATATCTTTTTCAATTTATGTACATAATTTATTACTAAAATGCAAAACAATTATTTACATAAAGAAATTGAAATTTAATAAATATATTTAGAGCGTCAAATATATTTATTTTTTTTTTAAGGAAAATGCTATATAGTATATGTAAAATGACAAAATATTAATCGTCAAAATGTGATTGCGTTTATATATTTAAAGTATATTATAAATTTATATTAGAAACGAGGGGGGTTATAAATTATATTAGAAACATATCGCTATATTTGAGCAATAATACAACATAAAATAAAATTTCGAAGTTTTTACTTTTAATTGTGTTATTTTATACATGGTTTTTGTAATATTTTTAGAACGGCTGTTTGGTTACTGTATGATAATGTAAGATAGTTATAAGGGTTAATTCAACTATATTTCATTCTGTTTTAAACTCTGCTACAGTAGACTATTAGACTAGTAGACACGCAAGTGCTTGATTTGTATCTGTATACGTCATTGACATGTGCGGCGCGGCGTCGCGGCGCGTCAGTGGCGCACTCTAAAAACAGTCGGGCCAAAGATGGCGACGTGTGAACGGCGGCGTCCGCGCGATGTTTAGTTAGGAGAGAGTGAGAGAGGGTACGATGTTGCCGCGGTCGCAGTATCCGCAGTGTTTCCGTAATCTGCGTTAGGCTCAGTGCAAATGTAGGAATGTCAGAGGCGAAACGGGTACCCCTGCAGACCCTGGAGTTCCCGGAATCTCTGGGCCATGCGACGAAGAAGGAGAAAAAGGGAAACAGCAAGCAGCTCGCGCCCTCCTTCCGCTTCACGCTCACCCTGCCGGAATCAAACGAGAAGACATGCCCCGAGTTCAACTATGCACAACTCCTCAAGACAGCCGAAGTAAGTTTATTTTACGGTTAAACTTTGTTTCTGTCGTCGCACAAGAGAAAGAAACAAAAGACCGTATGTCAAACTCGCGTGACACCCGGATCGTGCGAGAGGAAGAGAACCGCGTGTGCCCGTCGACGGGTTCGTGTCGCGTGTTGATGCGAGGCGTGAAGGAATTTTGCGACGTTTGATGAAACCGCTTCGACAAGGTGGCCACGAATGTCGTTGCCGCGACTGTCACGCGGCTCGTTTCGCGCGACATCTCCGCGTGCTTCAAACGCGTTGCGGCTGATCTCGTTCAGCGTATGTCTAAGAATATAATGTACCTTCACGTCCTCGGCGTACCCGACACGGGCGAAAACGGTTCTTTGATCGATTCACACTCTCTTCGCCGTGTCGAATTCGCTCGCTGTCAACGTCATCATCGTTCTATGCGCGGAGCCAACATATGCATGCTGTCACGAGGCTAAAACGCGCGTCCGGTTTGGATCTCGAAGACACGCGACTTCTCTTTCTCTCACGACAAAACGATGCGTGTTCTCTTCGTCTCGCGGTTTTTTGATCGTAAAACGTCTCTGCAGGAGTTGCCATTGCGCGACAACACTGTCCGGCATTGCATCTCTTATCGTCTTTTTCTTTATATTTCTGTCTTCGTTCTCCTCGTGGAACAAGGACAAAAACGAGAGAGAGAGAGAGAAAGAGGTGAGAGAAAGATAGATAATGACGACGGCGATGCCTTATTCGTGTGCAGTATGTTTGTCTATGCTGGTCTATTTCGCAAACCACGTACCTGTATTCCCTTAGACGGGCTTGTCCGTACAGAGAAAGAGAGAGAGAGAGAGAAAAAGAGATGTACCACAGAAAGAGCGACAGAATAGAGAGAAACGAGAGAGAGAGGAAAAAGGAGACACATGCGTGCGACAGGGAATAAACGTGTCGCGTCGAGTCTCTTATTTCACACGCGTGAGAGCATGTGCGGGCTCTCCTTTCTGAATTGTAGATCGATGCACCAGAGGAGACTCGTGACCGCCAGCACGTATCCAGTGCCCGAGACATATGTCACACTTTCGATGCTCCTCTTCCTCTTCTTTTTCTCTCTTTCTCTCTCTTTCTACATGTATTGTAGAACAAACGATGAGACACAAAAATAAAGATGACAAAATTCAAAATGTATCTTTTTTTTGATAATGAATAATTAATAACAAGATATTATTTTCTTTTTTTATCAAAAAACAATAAACATATACATATTTATATGTATAAAAACTGGATAATGTATAATTTATGTAATATTGTGTATCATATACATGTGAATTAAGTATATCACGTTTTTAAATAGTTTACGCAACGTTACTATGTATATTGACACAGCACTATTATACTTAAAGTAAATAAAAATAAACTAAGATACAAAGATAAAAAACGCGTAAATAATAGAAAATTATTGTATCGATGATTTATTCTTTTGCCACTTTGTTTTGGTTGCGCACGTGTTTCGAAAAATGGTTGCGACGAATCACATGTGAGAATGGCGAGGCGCGTGATTTGAAATTTTTCAATGTAAAAAAATTACTCAATTGTCCACCTTGACAAATATTATTTTATTACAAAATTTCAATATTTACCATTTGCATTGTAAAACTTTAATATTTACAATTACGAAATTAAATGAGTTTGTATTTTGCTTTTTATCTCAAGCTTTTTATCTAATCTGAAATCTAATCTTAACGATAAAATTTTACATATGTGTACAGGTACAAACATAAATTCGATAAACATGTAACTCTCTCTCTCTCTCTCTCTCTCTCTCTCTCTCTCTCTCTCTTCTATTAGTTTTTGTTTTTTAACAGTCTATTTTTTTCTATATCTGCCAATTGATAAAAACCATGTTTTGTTCTTCAGACCAAAAGCTTTTTTAGCTTTTTTTTTTAAAGCGCGGCAAGCGGAAAGTGAAAATATGATGAGTAACTCGTGCGATTATTGATTGTACAATTAATTAATTTATCGGATGTAACTCTAAAAGTGACCCGACACTTGCATTAATAGCAATCGTTTCGATTATCAACATCGCTAGCAGGATCAATCACTCGATTTAGCGTCTCTATACCGGGAGAATAGGAGACTGTAAGAGGTAGTTCGCGCAACGCTACGCAGACGAAAGAGCGCGAAAGTGCAAGGACGACGGTCTTTCTCGCTCTCTTTCTCTCACTGCAATATGCGCTCCTGATATCGGTGAACACGTCGAGTGAACGTGTCTTCTCAGAGTCAATCTTTTCTCATCAGAGAAAGTTTCACTATATATTTTCTTCAATTCGATTTTTTCTTTATTGCTTTAAATAATTTTGCACATGTAATTTATTTATTTATAAATAGTTATTGCAATAGTCTCTAATAATATTGTGAAAAAGCTCAGATTTAAATAATATTGAAATTGTTTACACTATGTCTTTAATTTTTATCGAAAACATGTGAAAAAATTAAAAATAAAGATAAAGAAAAAAATTAGTTAAAAGAATTAGATAAATTAGATAAAGATTTAATTAAACACTTGTTTACTTTGTCTACAGAAAAAACGAAGGAAAGAACAAAAGAGAAGCGATGAAAATGCGACCAATGGACTGGACCCGTTCGATGATGATGATGACGAGGATAAGCTCAGAGACATGGCAAGGCGATTTGAGGCAAAATATGTATGTTCACGATAACAATCAATAATTAATGACGTTTGCGAAAATATTAATAATCTTTATATTATTTATATTTATTGCTTTAGGGAACATCTACTATGGGAAGAAAAAGACACAAGTACGAGGATTACGTGGATTTGGGCGCAGGATATGACGAAAACGACTCCTTCATCGACAATACTGACGCTGTATGCGCAAAGCTAACATTTTATATAAAATTAAGAAAAAAAAATTAAAGATACGATTCCTAATGTAATTTTTTTTTCTCATATTTTTTCCATAGTACGATGAAATCGTACCCGAAGAGATGACCACAGCACACGGGGGTTTCTATATTAATTGCGGAGCCCTTGAATTCAGAGCATCCGACAGACATTCATTAGTTCACAACAATAATAACAACAATAGCGACGACGAAGAGAGTAGTGAGAGCAGCGAGGATGATACCGAGGACGTAGATAGTCCTAAACGAGAAGACAAGCGAATTATTAGCTCATCGGATGACGACGAGACAGAAGACAATACTGACAACTTACCAAAAGTAATTGATACATTTATACACGATATATTAGTTTGAGCCTTATATGACGAGTAATGCAACGACTTTTTACAGAGACGAAAAATAGAAGAAGGTAGCGAGAAAAAAGAAAATATTAAGAAAAGGAAAAAACCACAAAATCATCAGACGCAAGATGCGCAGCAGAATTCTCAGCAGGAACTTGATCTTTTGAGACGGAAAGAGAGAAGTGAGACAACAGATGCTGAAGGTGGTACAGGTAATGATTTTTGTTATATATATTACTCTCTGTAATTATAAAAACTTTTGATTTCAATTTGTGGGACGATCTTGTAATTTTAGCTTCGGAAGATCAAGAAGAAAAGAAAAAGTCTGATAAACTGGAAAAAAGTAAATTAAATGAGAAAAAGTTCGATATTAAGAAGTTTGAAAAGAAATCGTCTAACAGCAATGGATATGACGCAAAAAAAATGGATCTCAAAAGGTTGGGCAGTAAAGACAGCAACATTGATGACGCAATAGAAAGTGTCGTTAATGCAGCTAGAGGAGTTGAAGATGACTCGAGTCGCGATACAACGGATTCGGGAAAATCTCGCGCTTGTCTGTTTGCCGGGGAATCTGATGGAGAGGAGACGGAGCACAAAGAAGCATCGTTGCCTGAAAATCTTCCCGAAGATATAAGAGAAATAGTGGTAAAATTAAAAGTCCAAGCAGAAAACAACAAAGACAGCAAGAGTAAATTTTTCAACAGTACAGTTAACGATATACTTTTCAAGTGAGTTTATATTATAAATTATAAACTTTTATAATTCCATTAAAGTATACATTAAGCAAAATAATGAAAAAAATTTCCTAACATTCATATTACTTTTATATTATAGTTTAGAAAAGAAATTACGGATGTTGAACTCGCCCAGCATAAGATTACAAACTTATGGTCATCTAGTGCCCTTTTTGCCTTGTAGCAAAATGACTCTTCTTAGCAGAGCGAAAAAGCTTTACCTGAAAGACGCCGAGTACAGAGTGAACGAACCGATGCAAAAGTAATAAATTGATTTTAGCAAACTATACATGTATAAAATCTTTAATATTATATATACATGACGTCTGAAAAATTTTGACATAGCAGAAGATAAATTGAGTCACTCTGGACAACAGAAAAGTTATTAGTCATTATTTTGTAAAAAATTTGCGATATTTATTAATTATTAATTATTAATTAATAAATAAGTCAATAAGCGCGCAGGAAGCGATAATTTATTTTGTAGGCGTGTATGATTTTCAGTTGTTTTATTTTTTTCTTTAGAAAAATTATTTCATTCAGTGTCTTAACAACAAGAAGCAAACGAGCGCGAATAGCGTATGACACAGCTATTTGCGATCACAGCTGATTTTCACGGTGATACAACTGAAAATTATACATGTCTATACAGAGTCCGGACCGTCGCTTTTTACTCGCTCATTGGCTCGCATTCATTAATTAATAGCTCAATAAATATTGCGAATTCTACAAAATAGTAAATGTTTTTACTGTTGAGATTGACTCAATTCTTTGTACTCCGGCTGTCAAAATTTCTTAGACATCTTGTATAAATAAACAGACAGATAACAAATTTTTATATATTTAAACTTTTTATCTCATACGAATTTGATAATTATGATTTTAATTAAATTTTTTACATTACAGATTAAAAACGCTTATCGATAATGTAATGCCATCGGTAATGGACAAATATCTGAAGGAATGTCAGAAAGTTGCTGATGAAAAGTAAGTAATTTTATCCCACTTCAGATATATTAGCAGTTTAGTATATTTTGACTTTTATTCCAGATTTTTGCAGCAATTATGCACACTAGTTTTACTTTAATAACAGATTTTTATTAACAATAATACAAAATTCGTTATGTAATATACTATATGTAATTGAAAACTGTTGGGCATGTAGCTAAATAGATATGCAGTTAAAAACTTCACTTTGCCAGAGTTAGTATATACATATATAATTATAAGTTTATAGTTTGTATAATTTCGTGAAAGTAAACTCATTGTAATTTTTTTATTTCTCAGTCCTCAATTATACTGGGAGATATATCGGTACTGTTGGTAAGGTGCCCCTCATTTATAAGAGGAAACCCTTTTTATTCTCGCCTCTCCGTCTGCTCTCTTTCTCTCTTTATCTTCCCCTCTGTTTGGTTGCCTTTTATCTTTTTTTCTCCTTTAATCTATTCATGCTTTACATGCTTTTGCTCTCTCAATTGTTACAAACATTCATTCGATCAATTGTGTTTACATATTTGAAAGCGTTTTTGTTCACGTACGAAGACATTTTTGTTATTTAATGATCATTGTACTTTATTGATCATTGTTGAGAAAGCAGAGGAATACGGGGCTTTTTATCATCAGTATCAATATTTAGTTCATCACTAGCATCATCTTTTTGTATTGAGCAAAAAACTGCATTTGATCTGAGACACAATTCGACGATTAGGCGATTTATTTAATTATCATGTTAGTGTGTCAAAAGAGAGAGAAGATGAAGATCGAGGAATTCTGTCGCAACAAATGCTAATCATCATTCTTTGTCATCGCGAAATCATGAATTTCTATAGTATTATCCGAGTTTAATCGACTGGTCGATTTCAGGGGATTCGAAGGATCTACCGCGGATGGGGAAAGTAGCGACGAAGAAGATGGTTCCTCCAAAAATACAGAAAAGCCGAAAATACCACGAAAACGATTTCCGTGGACTGACGAAACCAAGTGAGTAACCATTCTTATAGTATGATATTTTAGTATGATGTTTACGTGTGGGAGGGGGTTTATGTATATATTTATGTATATATTTATATTTTTTCACTAAATTTATGGTTACATATATAAATATGCATACGTTTCTATTTTAGAAAACTTGTTCTTGAAATCGCGAATGCTAGGAGACATTATTTCAAGATTCTGAGACCGAGAAAGGAAAGTATGGAATCGTTTGTTGCTACATTTATGGACACGAACGTCTTACCATTGTGGCCACCCGGTTGCGTACGGTTGCAGACTTTGTTGAAGTATGCTAGTCCTGTTGAACCTGTGTAAGTACATTATAGTGTTAATATATTTTACATACGTATTAATATATCTACATGTTTTGATATTCTCTGTCTTGTAGCGTAGCAATTTTTTTTTGTAATATTTATGCTTCGCTTTGCGCATGAAAGTATCCTGTTCTAGTAGCTCATATCTTCATCAAGGTGAAAAGAAATGGGAGCCTGCAATAATTAATATTTTATGTTTTGAAAATAATTTTATCAAGTGATTTGTTGCGCGCATTATTACACGATGTCAGACAATTAATTATAGTCGCTTCATTAGTTGCTCATTGTGTGTTTTAGGTAATTGTGGATTAATACTGATTTCTACTTCTTCGCGCGAAACATTATGGAAATGTTAACATTAATGGAATCCTAGAAAAAGTCGTATTCTGCGAAATTTTAAAGTTTTTTTTTGTATATAAAGTGTAAAATTGTTGGATACATCCAGAATATCTACTACTTGGAAAAATTTTCAAATTCTGTTATTTCAGATACACTTTTTTCATATTCAGCAAAGTTTTGTGCTTAACAAAATATTTTTCTTTTGATTTTCAACAAAACTTTGCTTCTTCTTGTTCATAAAAATTTTCGAAAACTATTTGCACGATGAAATGTTAAACCTAAAACGCACAATGCTTTTTTTTTTTTTTTTCATTATGCTAGTTTACATTACGCGCATCAAAATCATGTTTCGGAAATCTTAAGAACTGTCAAATATAACAGTTTGAACAGTCAGAAACTTGAATGATTCTTTTATTTTCGTAATTGACGAGTAGATAATATTTCATATAATGTATTGATAGCAAATATTTTGCAACAAATTTATTTTGAAATTCTATTTAAAAATGCTTGAAGTTTATTTCGAAAATCATTCTAATTTTTCCAAAAAGCTTTTTCCAAGAGTTAAGTAGATATTTCTACATGTAAATATTTATTGGCGAGGTAAAGACGTTTCCTTTGGATGCTTCCTTAATTGTTTGTACACGTAAAATTGGTTATATTATTTATGTGTATTTATTTAGCAGACACATTTTTTTTATTATTTATAACTTATTAAATACATGTAAGTAACTTAATACACATACGTAATTATCTTAATACACGCTTCTTTATATTATATATTAATTTATCATTATTCTGCTTGTCTTTCCTCATATTCCTTTTTATTAACTTATCAGTATTCTGCTTGTCTTCTTTCTCTATGTATTTCTCTTACATTAATATCTTGATCTATTGGTTTTTATATCAGTTAATGGTTTTAGCATTAAGAAGAAATTGAAGAAACCAAAAGAAATGGCCAGTGCAAACAATATCGCTACTTCTGGGAGCATTCAAGGTTCCAATTTCATCGCAAAGAACGACGTGGCAAACGTCAATAATGTTATGTCTCAAGAAAATGAAAGGACAAATGTTTGCAAACCCCAGATTAGTGAAAACTCAACAAATTTTGCGAATCAAACGAAATCTAACGACGTTAGCGCCGACAGGAAACAACACAGTAGTAAACACAAGGATAAGCATATAGAAAATAGTGCGAATCAGCAGCAAGAAAGTGTTACGATCACCGCTAACAATTGCGCTGTTGGTAAAATCTCTGTCGTACCTACGGCTCAACTAATGGCTCAGAAGCCAGCTAAGACTCATGTCGAAAAATTTAATCTCATGGATCTAACGAACAGCTCTCTATCTATAACTCCTGTAAATGATTATCACAAATCATCTCTGAAGACAACAGAAACAAAAAAGGATGTAGTTTCTATAACAGCCTGTCCAGAACCTATAAGTCATTCTAAATCAAGCGAAATTCCGCAAGCTGCTGGTCATCATTCCATATACAATCAAGATACTTCCTATTCGTCAACTCAAAATTTAAAACATAGATTTCTACAAGAGAACACTGATCTTAAATGCGACAAGAGATTAGACGATAAAGATGTTGATACGATAGTTAACAAGACTGAAAAGAAAGATAAGAAGAGAGAGCGTTGCATAGAGATGAAACATAAACCATCGCACGATTTGAAAAAAAGGAAAAAAGATCAGAAGATGGTTGAACAGCAGATAGGGCCTATTATTCAAGACATAATACGTATGCCACAGCAAACAACTCTTAGCAAGGAAGAACAGGAACAAAGGCAAAATGAAGAAACAATTGCCGCAACTACTTTTCTCAGTCAGATTATTAATGACGATTCTTCGCCACGTGGATTGCCAGATAAACGAAAAGACGGATTTATCACAGACGATAGTTTAGGAAATATAGTGCAACCGACGGAACAGGAAAAGGATGTTCAAATGGTAATGAGATCATTAAAAGAGTTGCAGGAATTACAGGAAATGAAGTATTCACCGAGCAATTCGCCGATTAGCACCCTTCAAAAGCCTAGCAAATCGAACGCGCAGTACGTTAATTATCAAGAGGATTATCAACGATTGTACCTCAATAAATAAGATAAAATCAGAAGACACATAATGGAAAATAGAAACGGCGTGATAGTATCAAGCGTTCGTAATTTAATTTACTTCTGGACATTAATAGCAATCAGTTATTATTAATTTTACGTGAGATAGCAGGCGGAACTCTTCGTGTTTGTATAATTGTGCTTTACTCAAACGATTGAGGGAGATTGACTTAAACTTCTTCCACTTATATAAACGCCGTTATTGAAAATAAAACTCCATGCAGCTATCACTTTACTTTAGCGGATCACATTATGGATGTGTTCGCTTTGGGTGCTCAATGTCAGTCTTAACCTTGTTCCACATTTAATCAAATAAAATAATAGATTGACGCGCGCTCAAATTGCGTGAGAATTCGAAGCGAATGCAACTCTTAAATGTGACGCATAAGGAGATTTTTAAGTACATATTTTTAAACAAAAATCGCCAAATTATGTACATACATTATACATTTGTTAGCGGTAGTTTCGGTTGTAACACGTGTGTACAGAGAATAAGTATAAATTATAAAATTCTTCTTAAAGTACGGAAACAAACAGCAAACGCGAAAAAAGTTACAATGAAGTAAAAAAAAAAAAAAATTATATATATATATATATACTGTATGTATGTATACAATGAGAGAGAGAGAAAACGATACGAGTGCGAATATATTAACCACTACAATATTTATCGCGCATGTCTTTCTAACTTCGATAAAAAAAATTCGCATTTGCTGTTACTTTCTCGTTCATTTAATATATATGTATATGTATAAGAATCTTATATTAGACATCTGTAAATAAGTAAACAGCGTCCAATCGTCTCCGTGAATCGGGTGGTCTTCGAAAAACTTTTATTTTCATTTATTTGACGAGTCTCACTTGAAAGTTTTTTATTGTGATTTTATTGTTTGATTGGAAACAATTTTAATTATAAACAAGTTTTTTTTTATGCACATACAGTATTTTTTTTAAAGGAATACTGCCACAATGTGGGAGAGGGGTGAGTTTGTTGATATTAATAACTTCAATGTCGTGCATTTATAGTTTTTTTCTTATATACTCTTTGACCACCTTGTGTCACAGCGAGAGAAAGATGTATATTGTTCCTTTTCGTTTTTTTTTTTTTTTTTTTTTTTTTTAAATGAAAAAAATCACTTTGTGATATAAGTTCTGATATCTTGATAAGTTCGTAATTGTTGCTTTCCAAATTGAATTTTCTTCAGATTTCAGCAATCATTTGAATGTCAGATGTTATTACAAGAGCAGAAAAAGAGAGCTTCAAAAAGATAACTGTTTATTGCACATTATTTTCACGCTAGAAATATGTTTTTAACATCACAATAAGATGTACATAGTTTCAATCTTATAAAACGTCACATTAGGTTTGTTTTCAAGAAGGTACACGCGCGAGTATTCATTGCTTTCTCGATTTACAAATTTATGTGGCTTTGTATACGGCTTGACTGAGTCATAGATAAATATTATATTATGAATAGTGTGAGGAAGAATGATAAAAAAAAGAGAAAGAAAGAGAGAATGCATGTTAGAAAAATATTTGAATGGAAAGAGAAAGAGAGAGAGAGAGAGAGTGCGAGAGAGAAACAACTAGAATATTTTTGGAACACATATAAAGATGACGACTAATACTGTATTATATACCGTATATCTTACCTCCCCCTCCCACTTTATTCTTATGATCTTAGAGTAAAACGTCTTGTACAATTCTGCATTGAGAATTTTCACTAAGACAAGTTAAAATATAAGTTTTGAATATTTTTTACATAAACTATTATACAATTTTTACCCTTTTCTTCTGTATCGCATTAGATTATCCCGATATAGCGCTCATCACACATTTTTTTAAATAATAAATAGATCTTGGTTTTACAGTTTCTCGGATTACTGATAAATACAGTATGCAAACAGATCCAATGCAGTCATAAATAGCGTGTACGATAAAAGTGAAATATCTGAAATTTTTTAAATAGTGAATGTTTTCGTTTATTGTACAAAATAATTATTTTTGTTGCTCTCAACTTACCAGAGTTCTCGGGATGTAAACTTAAGGTATTGTCGTAAAATATGAAATGCATCATTGTTATGTAAACATTGAAAGCATTTGTGCAAGTTCGAAAAATCCATTGATACTCGGAATCTAATAATTTCGTCTCGATCATTCTTTAAAAGCTTTTTGAATTTTAATAAGAAGATAAATTATGTTAATCGTAATATTTTACATTTCAAATTTCGATATAATAGAAAAAATAAATTTTAATATTTCCTTTCTAATTTCTAACAGATAGATGAGCAAACAGATAATTAAGATTCATTTGTTTTTCAATCGCAAATTTATGAAATGTACTTCGGAAAATCACCAAGTACATTTACAATTACATTTTGATCTTGGTTATATGTTATATAATTATATTTTTATTATTTTCTAAGAATATCATCTGTTTCGATCTCGATTTTGTGTGTGTGTGTGTGTGTGTGTATGTTTGTATTATTTGTTTTCCATTTCATGCTTATCATCGTGTTTTATCAATTGTGTTCGGGAATTTTTGTAGGAAGGTTCGAGTTTCGGCCAAATGTCGTCGCCACTTTCGTTAACCGTGTGACGTAACGCGGACTCAGCGGATGAAGCGAGCGGGGGCGGCAGGAGGACAAAAAGGGGAGGAGAAGGCTGATGTGACCTTGCAGTGTTTGTAAACAGACACACGTTGCCGTCGCGAATTGTTACGGGCGCTCGCCATCGGGATAGTGTCGCTGATCGTCATATTGTTCCTGAGCAATAAGTGTGCGAAAGGTTTGCGTGGAACAGCATGGAAATGGAGCCAATGTGCATCGTCGAGAACGAGACGGTAAGTCCTTCATTTCTCGACAATCAACTGAGCGCTGACAGTGTGTTCGCGCGTGACGCAAACCTGCCATGAGAATGACGGAGTCTTGCGTGCGCGCTCGACAGAATTACACCATGTTGTGCAAAGAGGGCGCGCTTTCGATTAATATCGCGTTTCGCGCCAAACAATCGCATCGATCAAGCGTAAATCGCATTGTTCCGTTTTTGAATGCCACGCGATACCCCAATTTGTATTGACAAAGATCACGTTGGAGGGGTGCGGGCAGATGAGGGGATGCCGTTCAGTAGGGCTCGTGTTTTCGTGCGGTCAAGTTGGCGCCTGTGTGGCTCAGCTTAGCATTCTTTTCGACAGATGGCGGCGCGCCTTGCGAGATTTCACTCCCGCGTCGAGTGATGGCGCACCGCTTCTTCGATATTATACGAATCGCAATATCGATACTGCGTTTCTCGAATTTTGAACTGTCACTTGTGCGTAAACTCTCACTTGTGAAAACCATCTTGCGACGAATCTTGCTAAGCTGTATCGAGAAAGCGTTCCGTATTTCTTGCGATTACAAACGTTTGAAAGTAAATCTCGCACGCGAATGATCATAAAGTGTCGGGCGTGTCAATATCGCGTCACAGTAAACATCTCGTTTAATCATTACGATATTATCATTAAATCGATACGTCAGCAATTTTGATATTTACTTATGATTCTGCCTGAAGTTAGTCAAATTTGTCTCCGTATATTTCAAGTTGTTCGTTTTATCTAAGTGCAGCAAGAATAAGTATCCGATTATCCTCAGGTATGTGTACCGTTATCTCGTTATATACTCAGCTGCTTTTTTTCTTTTTTTTTTACGTGGGGAAATTCTCATGGACTCTCACCTCCGATGAGTGCCGGACTCTTACCGTTTAAAACTCCCACGATGGCGAATCTCAGTAACGTTAAAGAGGACCTCTTTTTAAAAAAACTTCTTGTCGGAGTTTACTGCTGTTTCCCCTTGTAACTAGGACTTGCTAATTTTTACTAAATTTATTAAATTTAAGCAGTTTATTTTTTTCAAAAAATCTAAACATATGTATTTATTTTATATTATAAATGCGAGAAATGCACATATACTTAATCACTGCGATATGTACGATTTAGAATATTTTTTTTGTGCGACAGAAAAGTAATTTTCAAGCCTCGTATATTAGATATTATTTGAGATATTTCAAGAACCGCAATATATTACGCCTCGATTTCAGATCAGCGGGTAGTTATGGCTGACGCGCAAACGTAAATGTAAAATAGAGTCCCTATAGTATGGGTCTGGCCACGTTAGTAATTGTCAATTTGTGAATTTAATTGTATTTTACTTTTTGCGATTATTATTGTCTCGCATGTGCAAATACAGTATCAGGTTCAGCGTGATACATAATTAGCATTGCCTAGTAATCAGCGAGAAAATGTGAAAGCTTATTGACGTAGCGCGCGCGCGAAAAACAGTTGAAATCGCGGCCGCTCGAGTTTCCACGAAACGCCGCACGATGGCGTCAATGTTATTCTCTCCGCGCTCGCGTCGTCGCGGGCGCGCTCCACACGCGTCACGTTCCTGCGGAAAGTCTTTTAGCCCGTGAACTGCGCAGTTGACGGAGCCCGCACGACGTGTAGCACCGGTAAGTTCTGTTTCTGATATTTTCGCGTAATTTACCGGCCTCTCCAAAGACGTCGCGGTACTTTTCTTTGCTACAGTTTTGTTTATCACACGTATTTGATCCCCATTTCGCGAAAAACACCTTGTATACATACACGTATGTACACAAGGTATGCAACATTGTCGCGGCGCGATGCCCTCCCTTCATC
>QVOB01025432.1:0-30354 GCA_014839585.1 Pseudomyrmex concolor
TGATATTTTATGTACAATTATATTAATATTTGTATAATTCTAGGCCAAAAACAAAGTTTGTGTCTAATGTATATTTTTTACTATAATATGTGTTTTTTATAACTTTTCTAAAGTAATAAACATATATATTTAATATATTTAATTATATTGTGCTTTATATGTATTTGTATATTAAAAATCTAAGTATATCGCGAAAAGAATTTTGTTCGAAAATCAGTACTTTTCACTATACAAAATAATTATACTTTTTAAAAGAACACGTTACGACGAATTTTTTTTTAAATCTAATGTCTTTTATTGATCAAACCGTAGTTTAAAAGTGTTGAAACTCATAAGTTTATTTTTGTTTTTAATTATGAAAAAAAAAATGATTTTTTCTGATTTTCTCAAAAATTTGTCTTTATATTTTTGTTCATAATAATTTTTTAACTGTACGAAACACTTTTTAATATAGATATTCTTAAACTAGAGATTAAATCTGTTCAGTTTTTAACAAGTTACAATTATTTGAACTTTCGTGGGGTCACCATGATCTCCTGTGCGGGTTTATGGAACTTTTTTTAGGGTGTTCTAGGGTTAATATTGCGAGAAGCAATTTGAGTAATCGTGCGAAAATGTTGTCGTCGGCTAGGTGCTCACAAGAGCCAGAAATTTCGCATCTTGACAAAACGCGTATCGGAGAAAGCGAACCGGACTATACGTCGGGCGCACGAACGATCGTGAAAAGGGGTGACAGAATTTTTCCGGTGGCGGCGCGGCGCGGACGCGCAAAGTCCGCACGAGAAATGCGCGTACGCGAGAAACGACTACGCCGAAAGCGCTAAAGCGACAATAGCGTTTTTTTTTCAGGGCCGCGCTTGTGCACTTAACAATGCTACAATCCATTTCTGCATACACCGGTTCCTCTCTATCCTCCGCTTCTTCGTCGTTCTTCTTCGCGCCATCTCGTCTATCTCATCGGCGTTTCTTTTCTTGCCTCCCTCCTCTCGATCCTTTCCAGTCGTTTCCACTCGAACGTCGGAGAGCCACCCTTTTGCATCCTGCGCGCTTTATATCCCCTTCCCTCTCTCCTCAGCGACAAATCCGTCCGCCGACAACTAGCGTAGTCCACCTTCCCTCGTCGTTCACCCTCCGAGCCACCGACAGTCGACACAATGCGCAATGCATTTTTGTGATTAAAATTTAGTGACGCCGAGTCTGTTTCGAGGTGTGTGTCGAACGAAGTGTGCGGAGAAATCCCGCAGGATCAGGGCGACGAGACCTTTTGCGAATGTTCGAACGCATTTCGAATTACGGGGAATTCATTCGTCGCGTCGCAGTGGAGATTATTCTTACAATCAATCATGTTAACATGCGGTTTCTCGGTTGAAATGTATATATTTAACAAAAAACTAAATTAATTAATCTGTAATTTAATTTTAAATTACAGATTAATTTAAAAATACAAGTTTACAAAGAAAATATAACAAAACATAAAGAAAAATTATAAACATCGGTAAGTGTATTTTGCACGTAGAACATTGTTGGGGATACTTCGATATTTTCGAAGAAGACAGACTTAAAGCATAACGCTGACAGCCGCTCTTCTACAACAAGATTTGGGGTTGCGAGGGCATTTCGAGCGAGTCTCACACGCGCCGCTTCCCACAATCTTCCCTCGAAAGAACCCTCTTTGCCGCTCTCTTCCTTCCGAAGGAAAGTACGAATCGGCCTTTGCTCTTAGCCGCCGTTAACTTCCGGCTTCCGTAAACATTCTGTGGGTCCTGTAACGGCAAAAATAAAAGTCGAAGAAAGGAGGAAGTCGCGCGCGGAGCTTTTCGCCCCTGCGACGTGCTTTGCCGCGGCGAAAGACAGCCACGGGAGGTGAAGTTGACGGCGGCAGTGGCTGCGGCCACCGGCAAGAAGGATGAGAGCCCGTGAAAAGGTGTAAAGACGCGTTGGGAGAAAAGACGATAGTGGGATTGTGGCGTATAGAAGGCCGGTCGGGCAAGCGGAGATTAAGGCGGCAGCTCTTAAGCCTGACGCCGAAATCCTGACGTCTCGATGCTTTCGTCGAGTCTTGAAAAGAGACGAAATACCAACCACCCGCTATATGACGCGCCACTCGTGGACCAGTCTGCTGCGCATTACTCGTCTCGACCTCTGCCTCTTAGCGCCTCCATCTTCTCTCGTCGTTCTCGTTTTCCTCCTCGCATCTCGCCGCGCGAAACAACACGAAATATGCTCTATCAAATCCAACAGCCTCATCTTCAAACCTTCCTTACATTTGCATCTCGCGTCTCGAAAATTGTGATTTACAAGAAGAAAATATATTTTATGAGGAATAAAAGAGAATATGAAAAGAGAGAGGAACGTGCATTAACAGTATGCAAGGTAATAGCAACGCGTACAAGCGAGAAACACGTTTTTAACGAGCGAGTCCATCTTTTCCGAGACACGGCGCTTTTAGCCCCCCTTGCGATCGATCGGGGAACAATAAGTACGTGATTTCGCTGCCCGGCCATCAAGAGAGCGGGGGCTCTATGAGCCCCGATCAAGCGTGAATCCGGAGAATGTCTGGCTGCGAGAAGATCCCGATTGCCGGGTTCCGCTCGGCTTTTCGCGGATTACATTTGGTCGGGTGACATGGGGGGTGGAAAGAAAGTGGGAAGGCGCGGCGGAGGGGAAGTGCGAAAGCAAGTAAATGAAGTATATGTAAATAATGAGGGTGACGAAATGAATACGCGCGTCGGGAGCTGGCGGGCGTCCGTTAATGGCGGGTGCAACGCCCGTTGGAGGAACCACACGAAAATAATTTCGTCCTCCAACCGCGGCGTCGAGAAGAGTGCCGATGAGAGAAAGGCACCATCGGGCCGCCCAATTATCGTAAAACGCCGTCTACTTCGCGCCTCGGATTTTAAGCGGATGAGAGAAACGCGAGCGAAATCGATATGCGTCTCTACGAGCGACGATTCACTCCCGGCGGTTGCTTACGAAGGCTATTTTGCCGGTGAGAAAACGGCGTGATCGAATCGCGCTACTGCAGAATGCTGAATATTTTACAGTGATTCCTCCGTATCTCCGGAGAACGTTCCATCCTTGCATTCAATTCTGGAATAAATACTTAGTCAGAATCAAGAGTTTCCTTAATTGTACGAACAATCTCTCTTTCTCCCTCTCTTTTTTACGAATAAGAACTTGTTATTTTTCACTATATTCTCCTCTTATTTTAACACGAATTCACATAAATATAAATATACTATTGTACTGCATACAATTCGAAATCTGACGCAATCTGATGACACGTTAATGATTCACGCAATTTGCGAAACAAATTGAATTTTTACGGTTTTTTGCTCGTTGTAAGTCAAACACTTTTCATTGTATCTGCGCGCAAATTGGGTCTTTCGCTATCGAAATAACATCGAGAGGACGCATTAAGTTATATCGTTTGGATCGATATCGGTGTCGACGATCGGAAGTTCATCGAGGATACATCGTTTGCAATCACGTCGGTATAAGCAGTTACCGTCAGTACACTTCGCGATCGAATCGACGAGCGCGCACAGTGTGACGATTCAGTGCGCTCGTAAAATGAGATGTACACGAAATAAGAGAATACCGCAAAATAGAATAAAGAAAAGCGACTCGCCAATAAGAAAGAGAGAATCGAAGGAGTATATATATGTATATATATCTATATACAAATGGATAAATAGACCGATATAAAAAGGAGAGGTAAAGGAAAGAATAAAGCTCGTCTTGCAGTACGCGGTTAAACTCCACGAGCACGTCGATGGGTAGCTTCTTGACTTTTCAATTTTCTTCCGCTCTTCTATCTCAGCTCGGCGCTTTTCCCTTCCCCGGCAGTCAGCCTCTTCTCCTTCGTTCACCCCTCTTCATCTTTCTGCCCTCCTTCGCCTCTCTCTCTCTCTTTCTCTCTCTCTCTCTATCCCCTTACTAGTTTCTCTCATCCCGCAACCTCGTCGAAGCGATCGCGGCCGAGTCAATAGGGATTGCCTTTGCTCCGAGTAAAATAATTTTCCGGAAAGTTGTGCCGCGCTCGGCAATGTTAACACTCGGAAAGTGGGTTTGCCTACTTCAAAGGAAATATGAGAACCGACGGACGCGCTTGATTTTTCGATCCGCGTTCTTTTCCTTTACCTTTTTATCCGTTAACGGGTTCTCGCCGGGCTTTATCTGTGTCTTGAGCGCGGTGCCGGATCGCTGACCACTTTGAATTCCGTGAGAACGCCAGGCAAAAAAAAAAAAAAAAGAAAAGCCGCGGAAGTTTTACTTCCGAAAGAATCGCGAAGAACTCCCGCCGCGGGCGAAAATGAACGATAGATAAATAGCGAACGAAAGTACGTTTTTGTTTCCTTCGCTTATCCCGTCCGGGTTTTTTTCGACGCACGATTCTCGAATAACGATTCTTTCGTCGGTAAAAAATTGCAACTAGTTTTGTTCGACTTGAATAGTTCGTTTCCTAGCATTGTGTACATCGCACCTTCTACCGCGGATGGGCATCAACTAGAATCCACGTTGGCAACAGTGCGGTCGGAGGGACGAATTTGAAGTTTGACGACGTTTGACGTGTAACGGAGGATACCAGTCGCGTACTGGTGTGACACACAACATTGTGTTTGATTCCTTTTTTTTCCTCTGGAATTAAAATATTGCTCAACGCGCATCAGGCATACACTTAACAGGTATGGATTGTTAACTTTGACCAACTCGCTCGTCAATTCAGTCGTTCATTCATAGACGAGACAGTCTCTCGCGTGGAAAAAAAATTCGAGTTACCGAACGCGCAGTTTCAAAAGCGCAGTCAATTTTTGCGTCCGTTCATTTTCGTTCACGTAACAGCACAATGAAGTTCCGCTCGAAAATTTCGAAATTTTAGCGAAGTCTGCGATATAGCAGTTGCGTCGCATTACGCGAAATGCACATTTTTATTTGAAGCGCGTTTCAGCGGACGTTTATTTTTTTTCTTTTTTCCCGCGATTGTTTTGTTCACTTTACGGGACTACGGGTTAATAAAATTTTGTTTTACAACGTGTGTGATGAACGACGAAGTATATATGTCGTAATAACAAGGCAGCAGCATTTGTCATACCGAACATGTCTCCATTATTCGTAAACTTTTCTGGGTCGCTACCGCCAATGTGTGTCACCTGGGGGGAATCCACGGTAGAGGGTGGGAATATAATTACGGTGGCGTGCCTTGTCATTGAGGGGTCGACCGTCGTTGTTCGACGGATGTCCGTGCAGTGTCGACTAGCGGGATCAGCGACGACGTTGTACTGAAGCTCATTGGAATGAAGTGACCTCGGATAGAGAATGGTATAACACGAGGATGTAACTTTTACCTCGGCATGATTACTTGCTTCATGCGCGGGAAAAACTGTGCGCTTGTTTGTTATTTGTTTGTTTGTTTGTTTGTTTATTTTTGCTCGAAGAAGGAATCTTATTGCGCGTAGTAAAACTCTTAATTGCCCAAGTCTCTGTCGGAAGCTCGTTAAAAATAATCGTGCAATTATGTTTCCGAATAATTCCATATTCTCTAATTATACGGCGTAGGGTAATGTGCGTTGCGAATAGATTTCTTTTTGAAAGAGAGACATAAAAGACTGACATATTCGTGCGTGCACGTTCGCTATGTATTCAGTTCACTTGTTTTATTTAGCGCTCCAAGAGCGTATTACGCGGTAGAGAAATGATGGCCAATCATTGAATTTTCCACGCTAAAGAAACGAGTTTAAAACTTGAACCATCTGAAGGATATCGTCCAGAGAGCAAAAGGGTAACGATCAATTGAAAGTTCTCTTGATGGGATATCAAAACGCGACACAACGTCTCGCGGCCATCGGCGGGGACGTTTTTCGCGTACATTTCGCCGAACGATTCGATAAAATGGACACTTTAATCACTCCTCGATTATCCGTTCATGGGTGAAATTTTAATTTACGACGCAATAAAGTTCCAAAGAGTCGTCGCTCGCGCGTGCAAAATTCGTTCGCTTTATGCGCTCTCAATTTGAAAGTTTCAGTTTGACCGTTAAGCTCCCGAGAGGTGAGGGAGGGAATGACCGGGGCGGAGGACACAGCGGGCGGAGAGAATGAGAAAGAGACTTGGAGAACAAGAAGTGGTAGAAAGTAGAGAAGGAGGGGAGAGCGGCGGGGAACATCGTATTAAATCGGAAGATTGGAATTCTAATTAATACTCGCGGATTATCGATAAAGGGGCGTCAGAAAACGGGCACGTAAAGGGGATGGGCAGGAGGGGATGAAATGGCGGAACGATGACTCGTTCCGTTCGTTTCATCCTTCGCGCGTCTTCGACACTCGCCTTAATGTCTTTCCTAACACCACTTCGGTTGCTGGAATCGTGCCGTCGGAATAGATTATATCGTAATGAAAATCTTGACGTTTGACGCCCTGCAATTGATGACTCCATTCTTCCCGTCGATTCATTGAATATCTGGCGTACCGGTGTATATTACGTGTCACGCGTTCTCTGATACAGACCGATCGGTGTAAAATGGACTTGTACTGGATTTTTTCTTTTTTCTGTTAAAAAGTATATTGCGAAAAAACATCTCTTTTCGACATTTTATTATTCATAACGTTGCCTGTGGAGGGATAGAGATATTTTTCTTATTTCTCCCTCGTCTCCGATGAGGCACTCGCGCACTTCGTCTCGCACGTCGGGGGCATCTCCGCACGGGGCGTGAAAACTGTCGGCGCCTCGAAAATTGGAGTAAGCGGAAAGATGAACCGCTTCTTCTTCTTCTTCTTCTCTTTCTCTTTCTCCTCCTTCTCCTCTTCTTCTTCTTCTTCGCATCGGGCATAATTCCCGCGTAATTCACTCACAGCCGCGCAGGGAATATTTACAAATGGGATTTAAATCCGGTAGACGGCCGCGGGTTGGTCGCGGAATATCGTTTGCCGGCACCTAGCGGAGACGACAGCGCTGGCGGAAGCGGATGGATGGGGCGCTTAAAGTGTAAATAGAAGGCGACTCGCGCGCACCAGACAAAGCGTCCCTCGTTCCACAAACATTCCTCTCTTCTTCCCCATCCTCATTCCCGCATCTCGTCGTCTTATCCGCCTTCTCCGTGGCCATAAAAGGGAAGGACACGGCCCTTCCATAGTTACTACGAGTCTGGGAGTCGAATCGAGGAGTCGGCGGAAGTGGAATCCTGAAATATTAATGTGACACCAACCTTCGTCGTACGAAGGCGATCCTTCGTACCTTCTCTCTGCAAAGCTTCTTCCTAGTTGTCGGTTGTCCGTTCTCTTCCTCTTTCCCGAGGAGATCGTCCGACATTTGACTTTCCTTCCTTTCGTCCCTCACGTCCGTTTCTCAGCGTCGCTTTGTTGAATCATACACCAACGTCGTGTCGACACGTCGACTAAGAAAAGCTCGAAGAACAGGAGAAATAAAAATTTTTTTCTTCTTTTTTAACGCACATATTCATCGATTCTCGACTCAATTACAGATAATTTATCACCCCGCTTTTATGCCCCCCGATAATATTAAAATTACACAATGCAACCTACATCGCTTACAAGCCGCTCCGTTTATTCAAATAACACGATCGTCGTATATTGTGATTTATCGCAAAATCCCGTCGAAAGCCTTCATTAATGTATGATTTATGAATCATTAATCTAAATGTTTCGCGTAGCCAGAAATGGATCTTACACGATCGTTACACACGTACACGTTGCTGCGTTTGTTTTCGATAATTGCTAATGTGCCGATGTTGTATGTTTTTAGGAGGGCGAGAGGGGGTATTTGGAGGGACTCGCCTCACGGTATGCAGACCTCTTCAGAACGCATTATGGGGACGTTCTGGAGCCGCTCGAGGAGCTGCGCCGACGAGAAACGAACGCTTCCAGAATGTCGAATACTCAGCTCACGACCAGTCATTCGCAGCCCATTTACGTGCCCGGAAAATACTCGGTGAGCGAATTCCCTTCCCCTTCTCATATATGTTGGCTTTTACTCACCTCGCCTTCGCTAGTTACACACATTCGCCTCTTTCCGTCAAACTCTCTTTTTATTGCTTTCGCGACCAGCTTAATGCGGTTATAGGCTGACATATATAGTAGCTTGTCTATCTCGCCGCGATTCCTTCTTATTGCTCCGCACACTCCCCTGACACTTCGCCAAATTGCCTTCGAAGGGACAGAAAGCTCGCGAGAGAAGAACACGTCCGGTTGATTCGATACGAGCATTTGTCTCTTTTTTCTTATGGACAGACAATTTCGTTACGGCAGGAAAATTGTCAGACGCAGACGAAATCTCGTATACCGCGCGATCGACAGTATACGAACGACTTCGGAGCGTTGAAACATCGAATTTTTCCGATGATCGTCGCGATCAAATGTACAAGTCGTGTGTATGTTATATAATAACCGATGCATGTTAATTGCAGTTGCATAAGATGAGAGAGTAATTAGCTCAAAAGAGTTTCCATTTCTTTTAATAATATGTACATATTCAAAAGATGTGCGCGCAACAAAAGAGAGATTTTGACGAAGAATGCTTTACGAAAGTTAAAAACACTTTGCATTTGCGGATTCATAGCTCCGCAAGTTACTTCCGAAAGTGCTTTAAGGCGATTAACCATGTAGACCCTATCGATCCCAGCTTAAATCGGTTATTGTTCGTTACCCGGATTTTCCCCGTGGCTAATTGAGTTTTCAAGCGCGAAGCAATCGATTGACGATTAAGGCCAAGCTCTTTCCAAGATCGATGATGTGTCGATTTGGAAAATTAATAAAGGTCACTCGTTCCGGCGTATCACGCTTTGATTAAACGCGAAAACGATTGCTCAATTTCTCTTCCCGTTTTAATTCAATCGACTGAGTGACGTTTAATTCTTTCTCTGGCTATATTATATGCGCGTATTATTAAGAATTTGCGCGCTCTTAAAATATCACATAAGAAACGCGTAAATTTAAAATTAAAATTAAACAATAATTTTTCAAATTATAATTGTAGTAAGACAATTTAGTGTTTTTAATTTGAGAATAAATAGTAATTTTTGTAATTTTTACACGTATAGAAAATATTTTCAGAGCAGAGTAACAATTTTTATATACTTATTGTTTATCTACGCGGATTCTGTCATTAAGTAAGACATCTTACACAAGACAATTACACAATTTTGCTTGTATTCGTTGTTATTGTCCAAGGACAGGAGATTGGTCTGACCTTCATTATTTATTTATTTTTTTTTTGATCATTTTTTTCCCAAATTCCATGATACAACAACTAGTCCATGTAACAAGTTCTTAATACGACCCCCGAGGCTCCTCCTATCCGCGTCGTAAATGGGATAGTGCTTCGCAAGCAAAATCCCAGTAGTCTGTATAGGGTGAAGCAGGGTGGAGGAAAAGAGCGAACGCTTCTCCATTTTTGTGCAGCCCTCGAGCTGCCTCAGCGACAAGGAGGAGGACGAAATCTATGGCTTCGGATACGGGGTCTTCAGCAGGCAGATGTTCCAGCGACAGCAGAAGCTCGCGCTCGCCACACAAAACACAACCACCTCTGTGACACCGGGTGGACCGCAAGCGCCTTACCAAAGGTAAGAAGTGATACACTTCGACATATACCGCGGCCGCACGTCCGCAAATATGGTCTGATTCAAGTAAGACGGTAATAGGAATCTTATTAGAACTGCTCGGAGAAACTTTTTATCAAATAAATTAATGTGTTACGATCTCTGTATGTAAAGAAGGAACATTGTATTTTCTACGCACAAAAAATATTGTAAAAATAATAAGTAAATTGAATAGTGTATAATCAAAAAACTACAATAACAGAAAAATTACATAGATTTTAATCGTCTTACATTTTAAATTTCAACATTTTGACATTTGATTTATTAATTATTAGTTTTATTTTGTAAATTTATAATCCGTTACAGATAACATGAAATGTAATAACGATGATTATTGCTGTCTTACTTGAACTGAGATATCTCACAAAACAAATATAGAATCGTAATCATTCGCTCCGTTCGCGTCGTTTTCGAGTTTTTAAAAAGAGGGCAATTTTCAGAATTAAATAATTCCGGTTTTAGATTAAACAGTTCTGAACGAGTAGATAACACGTTCGGTAATATTGAAATATTAATGCTAATGGGATTTATTCAGTTAACCCCATATTTTGGGTATGCCGATTAATTAATCTCTCCTTTGGAAATGAATGCGTACTGATTATCGTAAATGTATATGCTCGACGCTGAGTTTCCGTGTATGTTTGTGAAGAGAGCGCAAATGTGTTTTTGTTGGCGCGTTTAATATTCGATTCTCGTACGAAGAAATATGTCGTTGTGAAACAAACGGATGCGAATATCGTTGAAACGATTCTCGCAAAATTGGAATCATCATTTTGCCGTATCTTTTTTTCTACCATTTAATTTTGCATTTTTCATCGTATTGTTGAATTTGTTTGCTCTACTATTTTTTTTTTAAACTTTATACACGAAATAAAAAAAAAACCAGTTTTGCATCGAACTTCTATAAAACAAAAAATCACTTTCAACCATCGGACATTTCCGGTGTGTTTCATGGCTTTTCGATCTTTATGCATCTCTGCATTACACGCTATACAACTCGGCTTTCCGTTCGTATACAACACGCCACGCGCGCGCCATTCGCTGCCGCCGTAGTCGCGGCAGTCTGTTTATTATCCGTAATTGCCCATTGCTAACTGTTCTAACCGGGTCCGAAATACCATCTGCGTGCAGTCTCGTGCCGGCTGCTTGATATTTAATGGCTAATTAACCGGCGAACCGAGCCAGTGAGCGCGCCTGGTTCCGGCATTTCTCGTGTACTCGTCTCGACGGTGCGCCGCGCGCGCGTTGCGTCGTTATGGCGCGAGGAGGCGAAACCGAAAGACGACGCGAGGAACGAGAGAGAAAAAGAGAGATAGAGAGAGAGAGAGAGAGAGGGAGAGAAACGAAGAGAGAGGAAGGCATATCGCATTATTAAATTCCATTATCGCGCCGTGGCCATCGACTGTTTTCGTGCACGCGCGAGTAACTGCGGTGCTGAATCCATGAAACTGCTCTCCTCTTTTCTTCCTCTCTCTCTCTCTTTCTCTTCTCTTCTGTTCTCCCGTTGCCGCGATAAGCATGCTCGTTTTTACGAATGAATACGCTTCCACATTCTCGGTTTCACCCCTCTGCGCGCCCCGTAATGATATAAAGTCTCGTACACCAAATTTGAGCACTCTCGAGAAAACTGAGTACCGCGGAATTAAAATGATAACGATAACGACGCTCGAAACACACGCGAGTCATACACGGACGGTCATATACATTTCGTTCGCGCTGCAAAATCATTACTTGCTCTCGCAGCAATACTATAAATTTGCAGCGACTGTAAAATTAATTGTTCGGAAATAACGATCGATTGGACAATGGTTTTTGTGGATTTAATTGGCGTTTTGCGACGATAAATAGCGAGAATTCGAAAATAATGTTCTTCAAGTAGATTCCTTTTATTGGTCCATTAAATAAAGAGGATTAGTTATAGAGATGAATCCAGACTTACGTATGTGTGTGTGTGTGTGTGTGTGTAAAATTTATTATAGAGAGTAAAACTTTGTTTTTGCGAAAGAGAGAATTACAGTAGCCATCAATACTCGAGTGGTAAAAAATGTCTAGACAGTTAAGGAATACTTAAGGTATAATTACGTATGATTATGTCAATTTATTTTTCTTGACATTCGTAAACCGATCGGATCTCAGGAGTATATAACAAATAATCGCATGCAACAACAATGATCGGCAAGAGAGAGAGAGAGAGAGAGAGAGAGAGAGAGAGAGAGAAAGAGAAAAATTAACATCCTCCGCACGAATCCAATATTATATCTTTATTGCGCATCGCGCGGGCAAACTTATTTGCTTACAGAAATTTCTGCGTCCCGAAGGACATTAGGCGGGGATTTTTAATAGGCTCATAAATTTCATCGAAACGTTCGCCCGGCGAGTTTAGCGCAACGCAGTCCGAGCAAGCGCGCACAGCAGAGTTCTCCGTTGCCCACATATGCCAAAATAATTACCGACTTCATGATAATTTATCGCGGTTGCGCTATAAAGCATGCGCGCGCTGCGTTATAGGTATATCCGTTACAAGACGGACCGCGAAAAACATCGCGAAACAACAGACGCATACATATGTACACGCGTCGTCTTTCATGTCCAGTTGAGCACTCGCGATAGGGCATGACGATTTCTAATAGATTTATCGCAATTTCACGGAACCTCTGATGACGATCTCCTTCCTTGCCAAAGTGACGAACTATTGTATTTTGCATATCTCTCTTTTATCAATTGAGATCAGAATCGATGTACAAGTAGATTTGTTAGCATCTCTGACGTTTTGCGTTAAGAAAATAAAAAATAGTTTTGCGCTCAAAGATAATAAATTTCAAGTGTATAACATTGAGTGGGAATATTGAAGAAGCGTGTATCCTATATACGTACGATATTGAAAATGTGCGTGATGTTGAAAATATAAAAGATAGATGGAATAGCCAAAGCATTCGCAAAGTTATATAAAAAAAAAAAAAAAAATAACAGTGACCGATTAGTGAGTCAGCTTTTTGCTTCAGTGTTGCAGCAATAAATCTTTTCCCGAGATAGTGACGATTCAAAAGAGATCCCGGGACGCTGTATTTCGCGCGCGGCTCTGCATTCGCGACTGCTTTTATATCCGTCTCGCGGAAGAGAAAATCCATCGTGGAACGCGCGCGTCGAAGCGCGGGCTAGACGATGATCGCGGAATTCATTAGCGAGGCGGAGATGGATATCGCGTCCGATTGACGAATAGATCGCGTGCATTAATTATACGCGGTTGCGCACACCGGCCGACGAACGCGCCCGGCCGTTTGTCACACGGTCGATGATGCGTTTAACGATTACCCGGCGATGATGCAACCGAGCGAGAGTCTCCGTCACGTTGTCGTCTTTCTGAAGGTATTTACGTGCGCGCGCGGGAACGCAACGTCAATTACCATAATGCAGTGGATCGTCCGGTTTTTTGGACGCACGCGTTTTATTTCATTCTTCCCGCGGAGGTTCATTCACAGCGATTCGTATGCATAAACCACGTGGCTCTTGAGACGGAGGTTTTAATTGTTTTGCACTCGACATCGCTTCGCGTATAATTCTTCTCCCACGTTGTTTTCGACGAATATGTATATTATATTTACACGTTTAATCTTTCTATTTCGAAATTTAGTCTCATTGACTTTACGAATTAAGATGTCCGGTGTTTAACGATAGCACTCGAAATAATTGATAAGAGAATTAATAGGCCGACCAGTTTAACCGAGCGTGTGCGCGCGCGCGAAACGTTCGTTGGCATGATAAACAATCGCGGAGACCGTGGTCATAAATTAATAAACGGACAATAACGCGGCGAAGTAAAGCTTGACTGACGTGTTGACAGCCACGGCCGATGGTCGGTTTTGTCGTGTTGACGGCAGGTAATCCTATCGACTCATCGGCATCAGCGTCGTATCGCGCTCGATTATTCCGCGTCCTCCCGCGAAACTCACGATCTTTCTCTCGCCTCTCTCGCCCCCGTTATTTCGCGCATATGTATAATCGCAGTTTAGTCCCTTCCATATTTTGGCGCTCGTATCTCTCCGATCGCCTACAATTGCGCGCCACGCTTTCCGATCGATCTGTCCCGCAGGGCAAAACGGATTTTTCGATCACACATTCCCGGACGAAGCTGTCGGATCGCGCTACGCGTTTCTCGTACGTATGTACACGTTATATTCCTCGCGCAGGTGTGTTTACATTGCACCAAACGCAGAACGATTTCAAAATGCGGGAGATTTCAAATCCACGCTTATTCGGAGATTATATAGACGAAATATTACGTTTTCATTGCGATTGATAATATATGAAATTTGCGGGGAGTATATTAGTAAAAAAAAGTCACATTGTACATTTAATAATTCTTTTATGTTAGAAATATATATGATCGTTGATTAGTTATCAATAATAATTAATCTCGTCATATGGTTAATATGGTTAAGTGATTAATAATACTAATAATAGTAATTATTATTACAATTAATTGATTACAATTAATTGATTAATAAAATGTTATTGATTACAAAAATTGATTAAAATTATTGATTATTTTAAAGGGGGTCGCAGCGACATTTTACGAAATGCGCGATTATTTGTATCAAAAGTACAAAAGTAGCGAACTTTGTTGAAATTTCAACGAGAGAACATGCACTTATATGAATATAACGACGGAAACTGCTATTCTCTCGTGAATTCATTCATTATTACAAATGTATCGCGCGTGATTATGCTAGAATCACGTTAATGCAGCAAGCCGGATACGTGCCGTTTCTATGTCCTCTTCGCCACCTGCGCGCTGCGTATTCAGCGCGACAACCGCAAACGTGTCTTTATTCGTTAAAAAAATACCATTACCTCTCGTCGCTATTCGGTCAGTTGTCATTATAATAGTTGCGTTCTATAGTCGCGGAATCAACGTTTATTTTTTACCGTTTAATTACATATGTTAAACAATAACACATTGTTACAATAAGTAGAAAACTTATGCTGTACGTCGATAATGATATTTGAGTTTGCATAATATAAATACGTACTACGTAAGAATACATAATTATAATATACGTATACATAAAAACACGTAGCGCAACTAATTCGATGACAACTGACTAATGTAATATTATCATTATTAAAGCACTTATTATAACAGCGCTATATCGACGATCAAGTCGAATCAATTTCGAAGTACGAATAGCTATCTAGTACGTATGCATAAAAAAAGTGAATGCATTTTATCATAAACACTTACATGAGCAAGTTCATATTACGTATACAGGCATTGCTTAGTATTTATAATCAAAGTTTATAATTACTACAATTGTGTCGTATAAATGTACATGTAAAATTGCTATATATAAATCTTGTGTTATATTATTATGGTTGTAATATAACATATTATATAATATATATACATTATAGTAGTAGCATGACATATTATATGATATATATACATTATACAGAATGTTTGAAATATTCCACAGCCGAAGTGTGGAGATAGATTGAATCAATGTGAACAGAAAAGTCATTTACCATTTTGTAAAAATTCGCAATAGTTATTGAGTGATTAATTAATACATACATATAATCTATTGAGCGCGTAAAAATGGTCCAACTTGTGTAGAAAGATTTTCCAGTTGTGAAAATCTGCTGATCGCAACAAGCTGTGTCACACGCCACATGCTCGTTTGCTCCGTTTCTTGCTGTTAAATAATTGCAAAGTAAAGCATTTATTTTACAACTGAAAATCATAAGCGTTTACGAAGTCCGGATTATCACTTCTCACGCGCTCATTGGGTCACATGTATGAATTAATCACTCAATAACTATTGCAAATTTTGTAAAATAGTATATGACTTTTCTGTTCAGATGATTGATTCAATCTATCTTCAGACGTCGATTGTGTCAAAATTTTTCATAAACTCTATATATACATATTATATATACATATAATGTGTGTATATATATACATATATATATAGGTATAAATTTTGACAAAAATTATATATATATATATATTATTAATATGTTACATCATACAAATAGTGACATATCAGTTTAAATTTTTTATACACATAAAATTTAATAATGCTTTAATTAGTCTTAATAAAAGCTACAATTTTATGTGATAAAGACATTTATACCACTGCTTATATCACATATTTGCATTTTCTGTTATTACATATATGTATTCAACTTAATACTACTAAAGCAATAAAAATAGCAGCTAGTTATAAACGTATTTACAATAACGTTTAATTTTTCTCTGAAATTTTCGTACTGTGTCATTTATATCTTCTCTAAGACTTTCTAGTACAAATCTACGTTCGTATAAAGGAATCCGCATAACTTCTTCTAAAAGTTGTTTGAATTTTGTTGTTGGCAAAAAACGTCTTAAGTATTTGTCTACATATTGCATAGTTGTACGTAGAACCGGTGATATGTTTTCCATAATTTCTGAAAATAAAACTTTTTATTTACTGAAAACAATACTCGATGTCATTAAAATGCTAATTACCTGTGTGTTCAATGTAATATCGAGATAAATCTGTTCTTGACTGATATTGAGGTAAATAGTCGTCCATTACGTACACATCAATTATGTTTAGCATGTTACTTATGGCTTTTATATATCCTGTTACATTGATTGGAAAACTTAAAACTAGATCCATAATTGTAACAAATGTGCGAAAGAAAATTTCCATAGTCGATTCTACTTCCAAATATTTTTCATTTTCTTGTGCATATCTATACAAAAATACGTCTAAGTATTCCAAATATAAGAAGTGTATATATATAAGAATAGAGAGATATGTGTGACAAAAAAATCTCATACCCGAGTAATATTGACCTGCAAAATGTAGCGCATATTATATCTTGCATGTGCAATATCTCATGCAGCATATATAAACATTGTATGTCGTTCTCGAATTCACAAGATGCACGTTTGAATAATTTTAAATATCCAATTATTACTATTATTATCGACACACACATTTCTAATATAGCTCTGGCAGCTTCACTTTCCATACAACAAACACCACTACAATACCAGCAAGCTTCGTTTTGTGTATATGACCGACCTTTTATCATTATATCAATTATTTCATTCACGTTAAAAAGTCGTTCCAAGAAACTTGTACCGTCTGCCAACTTTACATCAAATAATGTATGAAGCATTGCTATTCCGTTTAGCATTACTTTCACTACAAAATGTTCATTAATTACTTGCACGTATAATCATAAAGTGATACTAAATTGTTTATGATTCTAAATATTGCGTTAAAGTAGTACCTGTCTCGGTTTTTTTTAAAATGGCAATTATATTAGGTGCGAAAAAATAAGAAGAATTTGTTAAGTACATTCGCACGCTATTAACTGAAAAAGCTTGAAGAGTGTTATTTGTAATCGAATGTTATCGCATGTATCAAAGGAACGAAGAATTATTCGAACAAGTTCTGAATCTTTGCCTATCATTTCGATGGCTTCCTCAATATGGCAGATACTTGCAATAATATTCAATATTTTGTCCTATAAATATGTTTCCTGTTAGGCTTTTGAATTGACATAAAAAAATATATAAGTGAGAAAAACCTATTAACGTACGCACAAATATTTGTATTATATATTTATGATATACTACCTTGGCGTAATCCGATTGATTAGTCATTATGATTTTTGCGTTTGGTATAAAATTTTGTATAAGATATAATTTTGCATCTAGATAACCGCTTAACTCCGTTAATTTGCGTAATTGTAATAATTTCATCTTTGTCATTCCAGACGTGAACATCAAATATTTTTGTGCCTGAAAAAATTTAATCATCGATTATAATTGTGGGTAGTACATTGTAATTAATAGAATTCTTCTTTATTTTTTCTGTAACATCATATGTGCAATATTTGTAATATATAGTACGCATTTATGCACAAAATATTATAATATTCTTTTACTTCATTATAATATTCTTTTATTATGTAGGAAATGAATTTAGGATATAAACAGTATATTTTGTGTGTCGTTATATCTTTATACATAGCTACAACAGATCTTATATAATTTCATACGTAATAAATAGTTATCGAGTAATAGAATTATGCATTTTACATACATTTTACTTGTAATTGTGCAACTATAAGCAGTTTAACATATCTTAACTTTATTTCTTACATAATGACATAATTGTGCAAGTACTTATATTTGTATAATTATAAATAGAATGTAAGTGAATGTATATTATAGTTTTAATTCGGGCAGTTACATATAAAAGTAAGATGACAAAGATACATGTATACTTATATTCATGTATAAAAAGAAAGAAAAAGAAGAAAAGAAAAAGAAAGAGAGGGAAGAGGGAGGGGGGAATATTGCAATATTGTTGGTATTATCTTCTTATTAACAACTATAAAAAATATATTATCTAACACATATAATTTTGCGAAGAAAATATAACATATATAATATCTAGATCTCATTATAACTACCTTTCTGATATTTGAATATAATTCTTCCATGCTATGAGTTCCGCTGTTATTTATGTGATCGATGTGGTGCCGATATTTTTTCAACAAGAACATCCCATATAAATAATCTTTGTAAACTTTATCGTGATATCGATACTTTCAAACAATAGTTACATATAAAACGTCTTTTTATACTTTCTTTGATTGGTAAAGAAAACAGCTATTTATCGGAAAGAATAATTTTCTTTATGTGTGAGTGGAATTTTTAAAGCATATAAAACTATTGCTGTATATATATATATATATATATAAAATTAAAATACTGCGGCGTCATTACATATAAAACACAGAAATCACATGTTTTGTTTTTTCGGGAGCATGTATAACCTGATCTATGTTTATCTCGCGGGATGTACGTACTGAGACTGACTGCTCTAAGGAGACAGTACTGACATTTAAACGTGTCGGTAATAAATATTGCTTTTCAAAGAAATCTGTTAAAAGTACAAATAAACTTGACATTGTCATGTTGTGTATTTTAAACGCGATCCATTTGCAACATCTAAACCTTCCAAAACTTACTATTTTGTAAGTTTCGAGATCAGTTTATAATGTAAAGCATTGTCATAAAGCTACACAAAATATAATTTTACAAATAAGTGTACTCTTTTATGCTATGTACTATATTTATTTCAGTGAAAATTTTACCACAATAATGCAAGCTTTTTGTTATCAGTTTACAATAATGATAGTGAGGCTGTAGGAGTAAAGAGTAAATTGGTTTTTGGTAACAACAGGAGTAACGACATGAGCAATTCCCATTTCGCACTGCTTACTGCTTTTTGTCAGCCAATGAAAGACGCGAAATAAAATTAGTTATATAGACAAAAATGAAATGAATCCTTATTTCTTACTCTATACTCTACCTACTTCCATTGTAGACGGCCCTTGCATTCAACTTAATACTACTGTAGAACGTTAAGAATATTAGATAACACTGTTCAACACATTTTTAGGACCTGAATAAACAAAATGTTTTCCAATGGATTTTTAGTCGCTGAAAACGAAGCCGGCGGCAAAATTGATTTGCCACGTCAGGTTTCCGAGACAATTGAAGTTAAATGTGGCAAAATTGGCGTTTTTGACTATATTTACCTTTTTTTTACGGGCAAACTAAATTTTTTGCAATTTTAGTTACGCCACATTAAAGTGCTATCTTTTATCTATAATATGAATTTATATTTATTACGGTACAATTTTTTTCATATACATAATTAACATATTATTAAATTGAATAGATAATATTTTTGCTAGACAAAATCGTAGTCATGCATTCTAATTATTCTGTCAAATTGTTTATTTCTTACTGTTGTAATTCATAAACTTATATTTCATACATTTATATAAATAGTACATGGAAAAAAAAAATTTGTTAGAATAGCAACAAAATTAGCACAAAATTAGTTACTATATGACCAATAAAAAACATTTGCTACGTTTATTAAGATTTTTGTTTTGCCAGCAAAACATTTCGTTGATGAAACAAAAAATTTCGTAGATTCAATCATTTTTCTTACTGACCATGATAGCAAAACTTTTTTTTCCGTGTAATAATCATATTCAACTTATTGATTTATAATATTGTAATTATGTATATGAAAAAAATCGTACCGTAATAAATATAAATTTGTATTATAGGTAAAAGATAGCACTTTAATATGGCGTAAGTAAAATTGCAAAACTAAATTTAGTTTGACCGCAAAATAATTGTAAATATAGCTGAACACGCCAATTTTGGCACATTTAATCTTACAAACTTTCTGGAAAATCTAACGTAGTCAGCCAATTTCGCCGTCGATTAGTTCGTTTTTAGCAACCAAAAATCCATCGAAAAACACTTTATTTATTCAGGTTTCCTCAAAAAACAGTCTATCTTTGTAGAACTGTGTAAGATAATAGCTAATACATTGTATATATACAACAACGTCTAATTTTTCTCAATTTTTCTAGTGCTATACGTGGTGTGTCTTTCACGTCTTGTATAAGGATGTCTAGTATAAATTGACGTTCGACTAAAGTAAGCTGCAATAACTCTTCTAAAAGTTGTTTGTATTTTGCCATTGGCATAAAATGTCGCACATATTGTGCTATATATAGCGAAGTTCTAATTACAATATAATTGGTTGTAATTATAATTGGTTGTATGTTGTTCATAACTTCTAAACATAAAATGTTTTAATTACTTTAAAAAAACATAATATTTAATGCCATTAAAACGCTGATTACCTGTGAGTGCAATGTAATGTTGAGATAAATCCGATGTCGACTTATATTGAGGAAGATATTCGATTGTGTACACATCTGATACGTCTATCATGTTATTTATAGCTTTTATATATCCTGTTAAAGTGACTGAAAAACTCAAGAATAGATCCATAGCTTTGAAAAATGTTGGAATTAAAATTTCTACAGTCGATTCTACTATGGAGTAATTTTTATTTCCTTCTTCTAATCTAATATAAAAATAGAAGTATATGTCGAAATTATGCAAATGTGTAAGAAATGTATGTAAAAGTACATGTGTGAGACAGAAAAAAATTCATACTCGTGCATTAAGTTACGAAATATAATGTATATTGTGTTTTGAATGTACAATATTTCGTGCAGCATATATAAACATTGTATGTCATTCTCGAATTCACCAGATATACGTATGAATGGTTTTGAGGACAGGAATGATTTTGAGTATCTAATTATTATCATTATTGACACCCATTTTTCTAGTATAGGCCAGAAAATTTTACTTTCATTATTATAGCAAATGTTATTTTGTGTATATGACAGAACTTTTTTCAATACATCAATTAATTCATTCACATTGAAAAGTCGTTCCAAGAAACTTGTACCGTCTGCTTTCACTACAAAATGTTTATTAATTACTTGCACGTATAACCAGAAAATGATACGAAATTGTTTATGATTTTAAACTAAATACTGCTTAAACTGGATACCTGTCTCGGTTTTTTTTAAAATGGCAATTATATTAGGTGCAAAAAAATAAGAAGGATTTTTTAAGTATAGAGTCCAGTTTGATTCAGGATTTAATTGGATCTTGCACGCTATTAACTGAAGAAGCTTGAAGAGTGTTATTTGTAACCGAATATTGTTATTGCACGTACCAAAGGAACGAAGAATTATTCGAACAAATTCTGAATCTTTGCCTATCATTTCAATGGCATTTTTAATATGGCAGATACTTGCAATAATGTCTAATAGTTTGTCCTACAAATATGCTCTTTGTTAGTCTTTTAAAGTGACATCAAAATGCGCAGTGTCAAAAAAATTACTTTGTTATATTAGTGATACAAAATCTGTTAGCGTGCACATAAATATTTTATTAAATATTTATATTACATATTTATATACTACCTTGGCATAATCCGACGATTGATTAGCCATTATAACTTTTGCTTGTGGTATAAAGTGTTTTACGAGATAAAGTTTTACATCCAAATGATCGCTTAATTGTCTTAATTTGCGTAATTGTAATAATTTCATTTTTGTCATTCCAGGCGTGAACATCAAATATTCTTTTGCCTGAAAGAATGTAATCATCAAATATAGTTAGTGCTTATTGTGGTTAAGAAAATTCTTCTCCCTTTTTACTTTTAATATAACATCACATATATACAATATAAGTAATATGTAATATGCATTTATGCATAAAATATTACCTCATCATAGGTTTTTAGCAAATATTTTTACCATTATGTGTAAAAAAAATTTAGAACACTTTATTTTGTGTGTATATGTATGTGTGTCAAATAATATATTTTTATTTATTATTTGCAATTGTGCAACTGTATTTTATAATTAGTTTTCTAATTAATTTTTGGATAATTACAAAAGTAAAATTACAAATATATATATATATATATATTTGTGCTGAAAGGGATGAAAAAGAGAGAAGAGAAAAAAATACTTGCAGTTTTGTCTTAGTAATTACACAAAGAATGCCATATTATCTGACATAGATATAATTTTGCAAACTATGACACATGTACAAGATCTGGCTCTTACTATGGCTACATTTCTGGTGTTTGAATATTCCATGCTGTCAGTTCCGCGGTTGTTTGTGTGATTGATTGACATCGTGGTACTCTGATATTTTCAAGAATCATCAATCAGATAAGTAGTCTTTTCCTTTGATTTGCTCGAAATTATAGCTATTTATCGGAAGAATAAGTTTTCTTACTGTGCGAGTGGAATTTTGGAGTATTTAATTAAAATACTGCGATATTATTATATGTAAAACACACCGAAATCACGTCTTGTGTTTCTTCGGGAACACGTATAACCTATGTTTTTCTCACGCGAAAATGTATACAAGTACTTACGTATCGATACTGACTTCTCGAAGGAGACAGTACTGTTGTGACATCAAACGTCGTTATAATAAAATTCCAGTAATTTCAAGCTTACAATTTCGATTTCTCCGTTATGGGTGGACTAATAGTTTCCCTTACTATTGATGATTTCTCGTTTTTGTCGATTCTTGAGTGACTGTGCAACTTGTAGAATGCGCGTTTATCTTTACTTTAAGAGCGTTCGGAGAGCACACTATCTGCGCTATTGTATCACTCTATCTTTATCGCTTATTAAATGTACAACAAAGATAAAATGACACAATAGCGCTGATAGCGCTACTCGTGCTCCTCAAACGCAGCCTAAAAGTCGAAAACAAAGAGAAACATCTTTCATCTCTTGCTATCAATCAATCGCTAACTGGAAAAAGAAGAAAATAATTTCTAATTCTCTAGGACGTATCGATCCCATGTGTTCGCAATGACTAGAAATTAAAAACTTAGAGTTCTGTTAAATATCGCTGTTTTTTAAATGTATTTAAATGTATTCGTTAAAATTACAAATCAATTTTACATTGTCATTTTATGTGATTTAGACTGCGTTTCGATACTTATTGCTAGTATTGGAATTTTTTAGCACGTGTGACGTGAAGTATAGATTTGCTGACAGTGAATATCGGAACGCAGCCTTAGACGCGATTTACTTGCAACATTTGAATTTTACGAAAATTTATTTAAAATCTTGGGATCACTTTTTTATTTTCATTTCCTGTACAAGCTACGAAGTATAGAAAATATATCAAAGATAATTACACTCTCTTATGCTGTTATATTTATTGCAGTAAAAAAATTTTATGACTATAATGCAATAATCTTTAATTATCATCATATTTACACACAAAAGTAATATATTATTCTTCTTTTTATCTATGCATTCTTATATCAAGCATTTTTTTACTTTAGCAATCGTAGCAATCTTTTTAGACAATGCGCAACTTATAATTTTTGCGTTTAAACTACATCGTAGTAAAATCTACTGCGAATCGATTTATGAGAAAAGGACCACTCAAGGCAATCGATTCCGGACGACTGTGGAATCGAGAGGTAATGAAGAGACCTGTATCGCGCGCCGCTCTGAGATCGGGAGTGGTCCGACCGGAATTGCGACGCGGTTTACTCGGCGAGATGTTAGCTTTTCCTCAAAGGACCCCTATTAGTATGCGGTTAGTATTACGGCGCCGGTGTATCGACGGAGGTAGGTACGTTGAGGCAATGACGCGCTATCTATTACCGATTCTCTGGCACGTGAATTGCCAGGCCGCGTCTCCTCTCTCATTCTCCACGTTACCGCGTTCTCCGGAACCATTTTGCTGTCTACACAGAGCGTCATTGAACACGGCATACTCGGGGATGTTTCTCTCCTCGTCTTCTTGTGCGTCGGATTGCTTTGTGGGACGATAGAATCGAGAACGTCAGATCGACTATAAGACGATTAGCGCGCGCGCATTCCCGTCGTGATCTATCGTAAGAGATCGGACTGCGCGTCTCTCTGCTCGGGAGGAATATTTAGAATGTTTCAAAGTACACATCGTCACGAGAGCACGAAGGCTTCACGTGTTCCCGCAGCTGTATCGCAGTTTATGTACCTGTTCGTTTGCGCTGCGCAAATGAGAAGCTATATTGCGTTATTTGAATTTTGCATAATTATTGCGCGTATTTCAGAAATTGCAGAGACAATGAGCGAGCAACAACTCTTAAATTACTCTAAATAAGATAAAACAAATTTTTTATTTGTTTTTCAATTTGTTTTTTTATTATTTATTTTTATCTGCAATAAAATACAACTACGCACGCTTATCAATGCGATAAATCAGTTAACGTGTTAACAAACGCTAAATGTATTCTGTTGTATTCTCCGCTCTTCTCTATTGCTCTCTCTCTCTCTCTCTTTCTCTTCTCTCCACTTGTCCCTTTGTGTCCTTACACAGTTTCAACAGGGACACATATACATTTGCATTCCGGAAGCGGCTCGTCGCGTACGGATCGACTGCTCAACGTTCGTAATTGTTAGTCAATTAAATATCCGTTGTGGTGTAAATTCACTTTGATCTCTTGTTTCGCGTATGATAGTTCACACAAAAGCGCGTGATAAAAAAACAGCATTATATAAGAAACGATTTAGAGAGCATATAAATAAGAGAAATATAACATCTTGGTCTTTCATTACTGTCGATGATGTAAAAATTATTATTTTTAAAAATTAAAAATGGCACAAAATTTCCCGACACAAAAATTCATTTTCAACATTGTCCATCTTACATTATTTTTAATTAGCAAAACAGATAATTTGTACATTTATATATTTTTTACATTGTGTGCCAAATGTTTTTATATTCATCGTTTGCTTTCTGTGTCTCATGGAAAATAATCCCTTCAAAAGCCAGGCGAATACTCCGCGAGCGATTTACGCTAACGATCTAACGTAATCGTAACATAACGTTATTTTGCGTATTACACAATTGGCTGCGTTAAAATCGAGCGAAAAGCCAAACCGCGCTATAATACGTATTACATACTAATTAAATTGAAATTAACTCGGCAAACACTAGTAAATTCATTATCAGCGCGTAATGATATCGAGATGCGCTTGCGCGCGTTATGATTCATTTCGAGTGTCAAAGGAAGTATTAAATTTCCCAACGAGCGGATCAGTCTATTACGCTTAATATCGATACCTGTCACTTTGATACGATCGTCCGGGGATCTGTGTGTGTGTCCGAAAATTCAGCGGCGCGTCGCGGCGCCGTGAACCGCGGCGAAATATCGCTGCGCGCGCACACACGCGGTACGAAAATGGGGAAACGGAGCGGAAAAGCGCGTAGACATCGAGCGGGCGGTTCGCCAAGTCCTTTTAATTGTTAGCATATTTTAACCGTAATTTTCCTCTGTTCCAGTTGTCTGAGCCCGAGATCTGCGTTCTTCTACGAGTTCCCACCTAACGGTAAGTCCGCGCACATAAGACTTCGCAGCTTCATTTGTCTCTGTTTTAAGATTTAAGAGGCGTTTGTACGAGAAAACTCGAGCCTTCTCTCGTCGTTCGCTGCTCCTTTCCATTTGCGAGGCAAAACATTAACGCGAGAGCGCTGCTTTTCGCCGACGACGGAAGCATTAATGCGCAGTTATTAATTTAACGTCGTATTTTTATTTGGCAATTACAACTCGGCTGCGCGCGTTTTATATCTCATGAATCACAAATATATATATATATATTTACATCATTATATTTATATATACATACATACATATGTAAGTGTAAGTATATATAAATATCAGCGTGTATTAATATGTATATACTATCAAAACGTGTAAATGCAATTTACATTATCTCACATACATTATTTCCGCCCTTCGACTTTTGCAACAGTGAGTTACGGTTAATAGACCGCTTTAAGCGCAAAGTCGTCAATTACGTCCTTCTCCTGATTTATCGATGCTCGCGCCACACATACAAATCATCTCGCGAACGTGCGGTAAGTCCGATAATAGATTGAGAAAACTACGACGGGAGGCTTCGCCGAAGGAACGGGGATGGGCCGCATCAGATTTGAATGCGAAAGGGTTGTTTAATGCATCGATTGTGCGGGGCTCCTTGCATGATGCATACATTTTCTCGACGCACTGCCACTATCAGGAGGGAAGAGAGAAAGAGCGTTTCTCGTTCCTTCCGTGCACGTCCTTCCCGATGAAATATATCTAAATGGCTTAACAATGAAAGGTGGATGACCACCTTCCTTCCTTCGGAGGAACTCGCGTCGTTACGTGAGAATGCCGAAGTGGAATCGCGCCACGTGCGCCTTTGCGGATTGCCCGTGCGCCTCGGTTCGATCTCTCTCTCTCTCTCTCTCTCTCTCTCTTTCTCTGCTCAAGATAAATCGGTATATACACGCATGCCGAACAACATTGTTGCCTCGCGTGTCTCATTTGTTATACAAAATACGGATACTGCCGATCGAAGATTGTGTACTTGTAATCTCATATTTAAGTCAACGGGAGATCGAAGTCTCTCGATAGCTCGTCTTGGAGTGCACGTCTCTTTCTCTCTCCTCTCTAAGCTTCTTAACATCACCAAGAACGATAAGTTTATTTGCGAATCTACTTTGCGGCAACCAAAAAAAAAAAAAAAAAGAATCGAGAGAAAATTCTTGTGCAAATTTGCGACGCTCGTAACACGTGGCAATAAGAATTCTTCCGATCGGAAAATATAAATGGAATAATGCGGGAAAGTTTTATTTCTGCACGATACTGTATTTTAATATTATGTTTTTTTTTTTTTTTATTGAAAGAGATCAGAGATATTTCGCAACCGGCTTGCGCTATAGCTGTGTCTATTATGAAAAAAGAATTTTCGAATGAATATTTACCGCCATGTGATACCTACCGGTCGGCGTATCGTATCGGTACGTGAAAAATATTCGACGTTATGATTGTATTTCTTCGAGGCAGAGCGTTCAGGTCCACCACCGATTTTTGCCGGTGAGATACGCGCATGAGAAGGTAGTTATATTACCGGTGCGCATGCAATCGGCCTTGCGCCCGCTTCGAGGGAGCAAAGAAATAAAACCAAGACGAAAGAGGGCTGGTGGTAGCGCGAGCTGGAATTTTTCGAGATATTGAAAAACACTTTAGATCCCATATTGGAGAGGATAGGGAAGGAGAGAAGCGACGCGATCGCGGCAGAGGGAGATCTAGCCTTGATATTTCATTTCTATTGACTTCTGCACCGCCACCCTCGTGCGCGTTATGCCCTGCCCAGCTATGAATACATAATTGAGATCGAGCTCTTTCTCTCTCTCTGTTTCTCTCTCTCTCTCTCTCTTTCCGCATATTTCTCGATAACACGTCTATATATTAAACGCTGAGGTTTCTGTTTCTGTCTTCTATCCATCGAAAAACATTCGAGAGTTTCGATGGTCTATTTGATTTCGATATGTTTAATAAATTCAGCGGACAGATCGCACTTTAGTTCGGATTCTGTCTTGTGTTTTAGTTCAATTTTTAATTTTTTTTTTATTTTGTTGAAAAAATAATGCGCTTTATTTTCGCTCAATTATGCGTTTAATTTATTTATATTTTATGTTGTTTTTTTATCTGATGTGTTTGACGAGGATAAAAACAGCATATCTAATTCTCTTTTTAAAAAATGTATTTTTTTATATTCAATTTGCTGTAACACGTTTCAATTATTTTATTTAGCAGATTCTTTGCATATATAAAATATTATACATATTTGATTGAAATCAATATCACTTTTGATCGTCATTGCGATGACTGCCAAAACGCTCCGTGAAAATCGTTGCGAATTTGTGCAAGACAAATACGGAGGAATTCAGGTTGTGAGAGCGGAGAGTAAGTGTTACAAACGATTCCTCATTACTCGAATTCCAAAATTCCTCTGGTCGACGTACCCTCTCAACGTCCAACGGGCGAGTCGTTGACACTCCTCGACCGTCTTCCGGCGCGTTCCTGACCGACGACGAGACCCGACCCCTTCGTGAAATTCTCAAACGCGCGAAGCGGCTCCCGCTTAACAGTAATTCCGTGTAAGAGGCGTCGATGCCGGATTGCTGCAGCACTTAACAGTTGTCGCGTAGTACACAACGGTGGTTGTATATATATATATCTATACCGAGAGAGACCGATCCTTCCCGGAGAGAGAGAAAGAGAGAGAGAAAGAGAGAGAGCTTTGCGGTGCCCGAACCTTCTCCGTGCGCGCCGGGGGTTGCCGGGATACGCAAACATCCTCCCGCTCGCGCACGCTCTCGGCTGTGCTTGCTTGGCCAAACGCGCGAGCTGTGAGAGAGCACAAGCCTGTTTGTCTGGACTGGAATCCAAGTAAGAGGGCGGGCGGCGGCCAAGCGGTGGAGAGAAGTTAGCGAAGTGCGCTTATCCCTGCATAGCGTGTGCAACTGCACAACTTCGGCCGCCGCCTCTCCACCTCCAGTAATGCGCGCACACGCTATATATCGTGCCGGTATCCGTACCGGGATGAATGGTAATGAATGCGCCGCCGTACAGTTTGCGCGCGCCGATGAATTCGTCGAGATGTCACACGCGCGCGCGCGGAAACACAACCAGTCGATCCTATTTCAAGAATTTTTGACAATTTTTGTCGACAATAACAGAAAGTATATTAGAATAAAGTCGCAAGCAAATATCTTTTAAATTGGAAGCTCAGTAAAGTTTAAAAATATATACTATATACAATATACCATATACAAATATACTATGTACCATATGTATAAATAAAATACTTCATCATTTTTTATTTGCGACTCGAGGTAGGACAAAGAAGTCACTATGTTGCCGATGATTTCTGATACAATATTTGCGGATTATCGCAACAAAGATCAGACGTCGAGTTCATCGAATATATCCATGACGAAACGCATCGTACGGAGTGGAATCCGGCTTTGAACGAAGCGGTTATCCTTCGTGCGAGTGCATTTCGCCAACGTCACGTTCCGCTTATCGTGACAATCGCGCCCGAATCCCGATGATTGTGTGATCGTTGCGCGACACGTTCTCGCGCCTCGAAATTCCGCGCGCGCGACCAAGAGCCAACTCTCTTCGGCTGTTCAAATAAGAAATAACGACGGGACTTGGATGGGGCCGTATCCTAGCGCGCGGCGTTCTTTTTTCTTACAAACCGACATGTAACTGGTACCGTACGACAGTTTTATCGGGCTAGCCACATCTCTTGGCACTTTAACCCCAGAAGTGACACTAAATGGCGTGGAAAATTTATGTTACATTGCTGATATTAGCGGAGATGGGAGTTTTATACCATTTTAGAGTTAATTCCATCATCCATCATCTTTTCTCCGTTTTATTATATATTTTGTATTAAATTTGTTTTGTATTAAATTTTTTCTCGAGATCTGTATATTGTTTTTAAAGTAACAATTTTGTAAATTTCTATTTATATAAATTTTTATTTTAAACTTAGAAAAAAATAGAAGGAAAGAGAGACAAGAAAATATAATAATGTTGTTTGATGGTTAATCACTTATCAGCGCTTTTGCATATATACTGTTTCGATTTTAAACAAGAATTTTACAGTATCGAAGCGCGCATGTAAAGGATATTGCGTGTGAATTGTTAGTCGTTGCAAATTCAATTGCCGGAATGCTTACGCGGTGGATTGATTCCTTGGCCACTGATTGCTAAATACGCATCTGTGGGAAAGCAGACTCGGTCTGTCTGGACCAAAACACCCGCCGTAGGGAAACGCGAGCGTTTGTGTATCTCGGCGCGCATTGAATTGCGCCAACATACCGTGCTTCCATCTAAACTCCACCGGTGGCGATTCACGTTTGTATTCAGCGATGACATACGGTTGGATTTGTCGTGTCGCGCAAAGTTCCTCGTATAACAACAAACTCGCGGAAAACAGCTCTGAGATCAGCGATTTCCGAGCGCATAGATCAAAGAAGGAATATAAAGGAAAATCGACCTAGTTTTTCGAAATCTCTGGAAACGCGCGCGCAGCGAGAAACGAGTTTTCCTTTGATTTTTCTCTTCGGAATGGAAATAGTTCTTTTCGTTCGGCCATATGTGTTCCAATATATTTTACTATTTTTTTAGTAAACGTGAAAAAAACAAACTTTTACAAAAAAAATGTTGATTTTATTTGAAAATTTACTCTCTCGGATCCGTTGCGGAGGGTGTATCAAACTCTACAATTTTTTTTTGCGCGACGAAAGCAATTTGAACGGCAATACATTTTCCTCGCTGTCGCTTCTTTTCGATTATTTTTCGTTCTCGTTTTGCCGTTTTCACTGCGGAAAGATGTGTGATCAGGTGCCCCCTCGGGCTTCTGGATAACGACGCGGCGAATTGCGACTCCATTGGCCGTTTTTCGTG
>QVOB01025443.1:0-19336 GCA_014839585.1 Pseudomyrmex concolor
ATAATTCTCGTTCGTTAGTTTTCGCTTGTTTTACCGATCGAATTGTTCGAGCGCCGCGATTGAAGTATTGATTGTATTCGGTTCGATCGAAAACAAAACAAAAAAAAAAAAAAGAAAAACACAAATAAGCGCAAAGAAAAATATTCTCTTCTAAAACTTCGCATTTGCTCGGCTTTAAAACATAATGTGACACTAAGACACGATCGTTATTGAGATACATTATTGCGCATGTTTAATTAAATTACGTCACGACGAATGTTGCACGCAACGACGGATCGATGGTATCGAGAAACAATCGCGGAGCGAAGGAAAAAATCGCGCGAACGCGGTGTCTGCGTTAATTAATAGCAACGAGCGATCGTCACAAGTTAAAACCAAAGGGTCATAAGTTTACACGAGAGGAGAGATCAAAGTTTTTGATACGCGTCTCGCACAAAAGCGCAAGGAAGGATGAAGAGGAGCTTTGACCCGCGTCCATAAATTTGCAGTATAATTCCAAGAATAATCGTTAGGAGCAGATGTTGCTAACAATAATCTAGATAGGTATCAGAGCGCGCTCTCGTCTAACTAAAATACATTCCGGAACCGATCCATTGATATATATATATATATATATATATATACGTCGTAGCGCTCGCGCGCGTGCGACAAGTATAAAACTGTATCGAGAGTAAGGAGATTGCGCGCATGAATCGCGCAGTTAGACATGTCGCGCGCGCGTTCGGTGATCGAAGTCGAATATATACGGGAGAAGCGAAGAATCGATACGTGAAAGATGTCTGCGCGCCCCTGTTGAGTTCCCATTCGCCGTTGAATATCTACAGACTATAGCTCGCGTGAATACATTTTGCCATCATCATTCGCGTGCAATTATTCCTCGGAACCGGTTTATATTATTAACGTTCGAGTCATCTGCGATGCATGTGGGCATTTAAACGACGCGAAGTGTGTCATTCGGAAAACATTGCGTTCTCACAGATCATCTGTGAGATTATCCACGTATTTGAAATTGCTCGGTCAGTCAAAATTTCTTTATATAAAAAATAAACTACAAGTCTTCGCGTCAGTTGTCAGTGCCTGAAAATCTTCTCCGAACTATTCGCGCGTCGCCCAAGCATAATGCGAAACGCCGCTCCAGCCGAATGGCAGGCAGCTCAAGCAGCAAAATTAAATAAGAGTCACGCCTGCATCCTGCGAGGCATTTTGTCGTTACAAGCAGATACGAGGTTGGTCCGCGTACGCAAGGTAGATACTCGGAAAGGGTCATCCCAGGACCCAGCCGCTATCCGGGGAGAACGATCGAGACGGATAGAAGCGCGGTACGAGAGGGGGGGGGTAGTAGTAGCTTCGTAGTCCAGATAGCCGGTACACTTAGCCGCGTGTATAGCCGTTCTCTCTCTCTCGAGGACACAGTAGGGGCGCCGATGGAGGGGGCAAGAAGCGGGGTCGGTGGGGGGTGGGTGGCAAGTCGTGGGGGTGGCTACCACCCTTTGCAACCCCCCACCAGCGCAGGAGTCGCGTCGCCGACGCCCGGCCAATAAGGAGGCCCGCCGACACAGAGACAATTCAAATGCTGCGCCAATAACAAACGTCTTTTGTTGTTACACGGCAAACTTTCTTTTCGCCTGGTGCTGCTGTTTGTGCCGTCCCCGGGATGCCCAACCCTGTGTGAGCGCCCACCGCCACCCCCTGGCTGCAGCCTCCACACCCCCGACCGCCTCTTACCGGCGATCCTGTCCGAGGCATATTTTTCTTTTTACCTTTTCTCTTTTCTTTCTCCCGGCTTTTTTTCCTCCATTCTGTCCCCCCGGTCTTCTTCCCGCGCCCCTTCCCTCCTCCCCCTCGCCTTACCCCATCCAACGGAGCGTCAACATATTAAAACGGGGGAGAGGCGGTAGGCGATGGCGGCGAAAGGAGGATCTGCGCAATGCTGACACTGCCTTTCCGCGTTTGTCTGGGACCGCCGCTGCCTTTCGGTGCTCTTCCGTCTTTTTCCCCGTTCCACGTCGTAGAGCGTCTCGACGGTTACTCTTATGATGGTCATCCTCGCGAAAGTCTACTCTTTCCGCTATCCCTTTCCCCCGCTTTTATAACATTTTGCCGCCGATTCGCGACTTCGGAAGAATCAGAACTTGACAAAGCTTGTCAGCGACATTGTGTCCCTCGAGGATTTGAGAGTTTTGCCTTCCGGAAAATCGTGAATGAATATTTTTATTTAATTGCTAGAGTTTACTTGTGACATTGTGTAATATTGCAATTAAACTCACATCATATGTAGGCATTAAATATATTGACGTCACTTATAAATATTTATATTTTTATAAATATTTTTCACAACTTTAAGGATGCATGAAACAGATAATTTTCAACGTGCCTTGTCATTCTTGTTTCTAAAAACACGATGATTATCTTGAGCTCACGCGGCATCTCGCAAGACGTCGGATTAAATACTGATAAAACTTCGCCAATCGACCCCGCTTAATGTCTCGTCTTAAAAGAAAGGAACATCGCCAGACCACCGGCGGGGTTGAGGCAAAATGGAGAGAGAGAGAGAGAGAGAGAGAGAGAGAGAGAGAGGAAAAGAGAGTTTCGACGGAACGAAAGGATAAATATTCATTGACGTCTTCATCAAGACTTTTATAACCTGAAAGAGAGGATGAAGCGACAAGGACTGAACGAGATGTCTCGCGCTGCCTTTGGCTGGCGTACAATTTATGGAAGCGAAGTGCGTAATGTTGAAACAAAAATAATAAACGGAACGATTTTGCATTACGTGATAAAAATACAAGTTGAATTACAAAATGCACAACAGGCAATGTCGAAAATATATATAAAGATAGAACAAAGATTCACGGAATTATGTCTCTTTGTGTTCTTACAAAAATTATTGTATGTAACGTATCTTTACAAAAAAATAGATCGTGCAATTATACGGTCGATCATGTATGATAATTTTGGAATGAATACACAGATGTTTCTGGGACGTAATCTGTGTAATTTGATGTGAAAGATAAATCAAACATTTTTATTTTTTTTTTACTCGCAAGAATAGCCAAACTTTAACTGATATAAAATGTCTGTTTGACATGTCTATTTGAAATGTCTATGTGTTCAATGTTCGACGCGATGTAATTTGTTAAAATCTTAATGACTTTCAGATCGAACACAAGAAACGTAAAATGTAGAGACATGTATAAATAATCGTAATAAATTGCAAAACAATATAATTATTCTGAATAACTCTTATAGTCTAACTAATACGTTCTAATATGCAGGAAAAAAATTTTCTCTTCACTCAAGAAAAATTTACGTCAGTTTCGAGATTGCGTAGCTCGGAAGCCTCATTAGACGAATGCGCGCGGTGAGGGCTGAAGACGACGATGCCCAGGAACCGAAGGAACTCTGGTGTCGAGGCAAATTAGCCGCGTGCGGATATCGCAGCCGGATGTGCCAAAACTCTCAGCGAGTGACGTTCGCGCGGGCGCGCGAGGGTGATGGAAAAAGGGATCCTTCGCCGCTCGAAAGCTCGCCGCTCCTCCTCGCGGCGTGAGAAGAGCGGCTACGAGGGTGGGCGGCAAAATTGAAATTTCTTCGCTCGAGCGACGACGCAGCAACTCATAAAAAGTTTAAACGTTTCACTCTGGCTGTTGCTGTGCCCGAGAGTCTCTCGTCTTTTTTTCCCAATATAAACTCTCTTTTCCCTCTCTACGCCCGTGTCGATTGACTACCCGCGCCTTTTCTCCACTCACCCCGATACGGCTCAACCCCTCGTCTCGCCCCTTTGCAAGGAAGAGATGCTTACGGCTGGCAACTTTTACCCCGAGAAATTAGGGGCTTACTGCGCTTCACCCCTCGAAATATCGTGCAGCCTCGCGTGTGTGTCAGCCGCAAAGCGTCATGGCGATTGGGATTGTTTTTATTTAGCAAAGTGGGTCGAACACGATTTTAAATTCGAAAGATCGGCGGCGAGGAGAGTTAACAGCGGAAGTAATTAAACTTCTGACAACACGAAATCTCCTCCACCGAGGAAATTTGTCTCGTACGTTATCCGCCGCCTGTATGTACGTAAATATTCAAGTGCAAATTTAATTTGGCAAATAATTCGCTTCTATTTTATTTATCTTCAACCAGAAGAGAAGAGAGCGATCTCTCGAGTGACGCCGCGCGCCTTCGCGGCGTGTGTTTACAGTTTGCTATGTGTTTGCAGCTACGAAACTCTGCCGCGGAGAGTTAGAGGCAAAGTTGCTGACTCCTATTTACCGATATGCTGATGTAATTATTATATTGCCTTCTGCCTCTCTTCTTATTTGATATTAATATCATACGTATTCATTAGTCGATGCTCGAGCGGTCCATTCGCTCCAATTATAATCGATCTGGTATCTTCGTGCAACAATCTTTTTCTAGTCTTTCGCGCGTTTTACGTACAATCGTGCGTGCGTTGTTGCACAAACATGACTGATACGATGAAAAAAAAAAAAAAAAAAAACATTGTAAAATCTATATGTATGAATTCGCTTTCGTAATGGCTTGCGGTGGCTCTTTCATCTCCATATTTCCCGATCGCGCGCGGACCGAAATAGTTTCTCGATGCTTCTCGTTCAAACAATACATATTCAAATGGATAATTTGATCCCGCGTGGACGCGAACGCGCGTAGATGGGAGGAAAAAGTAGAGTTGTGAAACGGCGGCGTAGGCGGAGACGTATGCTTTTGCGGCTCGTTCCATTATGAAGGCAGGATCCTGACGGGCGGCGATAAAAATAAAAGCGAGCACGCGGAAAAATGTTGCTGCAAGAGCGGCAAATATTGTTGCGCCGCGGCTCGGCCCGGCGACAGCGACGACGAGGCAGTGGCGGATGCGCGGTCGAAATTATTAATCGCGCCGCTGGTCCTTCGACCGGCGGCAAATGTTGACGTTAGCCGGTACGGCGAACGTTGCGATCGCGCACCGGTGTGCATTTACGATGAACAGACACGGAATTTAAGAGCTTCGGGAATTAATTGTATCAGCACCCTCCTCTTGTGTTTCAACGAGCACTTCCATCCCAAATAGGCGATTAAAAATCGTTCGCAATTCAATTTACGTAATTTGATTTGATATACTTCCACGTTCGTTGTCAATGTTAATATTTGTTTCTCAATAAAATAAGAAAATTAATCCGTTTTAGATTTTTTTTTGTTTTACATTCTGTAAAACTTCGGTTACACGTGCGATATAATATATGTATATATACATTAGATTTCAATTAATTTATATCGTACGTGTGTTTGACGTTTTCTTTTGCCTCTTGAATAAAAATAAACAAAAGGAAAACTTAATTTACCTCTGATTATTCGACGTACTTTTGTCAATGATTTCTAGTTCGCGACGTGTAAGCTTAGCAGTGCGACAGCATGAATGAGATATTCATCAAACACAGTCCTCTTCGGTATCTGTGTGATTAATTGACAAAACTCGCGTACACATTCGCCAGAAGAAGTCCAGTTGTTCTTCCGAATCTACAGGAGTCAAGCAAGGACGAAAGGGGGGCACAGCGGGGAGATAAAACCCGGTTTGCTTATGGGTCGCGTGGGTGTCAGAGTCGATATCTTGCTGGCTCTGTGTCACAGAAGGGACGTTGGTGGTGGGAAGGGCGAGGGGACGGATAAGAGAATCGGCGGTGAGGCGGCGGGTGAAGCCGAGTCGCCGGGGGTAGGTGCGGCTGCGAGCGCGCGTTGGGGAACGGGTACGAGCGAGGGGGCATGATTAGCATTACACTCTGAGCCTCGATGATCAATAGTGGAAACGTCTCTCCCTTCATTCTCATTCTCTCGCTGTGTTAGCCTTATCTCCCTACCCCCTCGCACCCTCTTGCTATCCCCCTCCTCTCTCGGCATCGGATATGCGCGAATCTCCCACCTCCTCCCCCGGAGCTTTCTGTCGCCCACTGCCACCCCCCTTTCCGCGCGTACCGAGTACCTATTTCTCTGCCACTCTGTGCTACTCCGAGCGCCTTCCTCCCTCTCTCTCTCTTTTTGTTGAGTCTCTCTGTTTCTCTTTAACGCGAATGCTCAAAATGATGGTCGTCGCCTTCAGCTACGTGCCTACTTCTTCGGCAAACCGGCGAGCGCATGCAGCGGGAGAGCATTAGCATTATTTGAGAAAATAGAAATAGTGGTTTTATTAACGCAGCGCAAACAATATAGTACGTATGTGAAGACGTTCAATAAGATTCGCTTTCTCTTTTTATCTCACGAGAATTTTAACAGAAATAAAATTTTCTTCGTTATTAGAGGCAATCTTCCATCTTTGACGAAGATGATCGAGAACAAATCGCGATAAGAAAATACTTTCTAGAGAACCCGCAAATTCGCTCATAAAGTATCGCACCCTTTTCGCTTTCTTCGCGCGAAACATCTCGCCGCGACCCCACCGACGACGCGCCATTTCCGACAGCGGGCATAATCCTCTCTCGGCGCAAATCGCCGCGCGCGCGAACTCGCCACCCCCCGTTCCCGCGCGACGAAAACGCCTGCAGGTTCCTCACATTTATTCCGAAAGCGCCGCGCGAAAAAGTGTCGAATCAGCCGGATGATGCGTGGTGTATCTACCATATACGTACATAAAGGACCAAGATTTTCTCCTCTCGAGTCGCTTGTACTACCGGAGGTCACACACACCTTCCTCCCGGAGTCTCTCCCGCGCGTCGCGCCGAAGACGACCCGGGGATGTTTTATTTGACGGTGTCAGCAAGCGGGAGATATTAACCGAACAGCTCTCGCCCGCTGGAATTATGTAGGCGGATGGGTGGCGCGAGATTCGACTTCCATGGAATTTCCGGAGAACGCGCGGTGTTGTAGCGAAAGAGAGAGACCGGGAGGAGAGCGCGGGAGGACGAGAGCGAGGCGAGAGGAGAAAGAGAGAGAGAGAGACGGAAGGAGAGGACGGACGACGGGTCACACAGGGAATCTACCGGGCGAACTTCACCATTCCGGATACCATGGTACCCCGGAGACACTGGCCGTGCCTAACTGCAGTCTCACTCCTCCTCTTCCTCCCCCCCCCTAACCCGCGATCGTTACATCGTCTGGGTATCTGCATCTGCATCGGGGGCATATCGTATTCGGCGGTAACTCACGTTGCGCGTCCTCGTCTATCGCTCCTGTCGCGCGGACTCAGCGGTGATCAATGAGATCGCCGGAAATGGAAAAGTTTTTGCGAGATCTACGCGAAAGGGTAATATTTACGGAAATACTCGAGAGGGATTTTGAGAGAATTTTCAAATTGCTGAAACGCACGAATGACTTCTATTATATTGCCGATTTTTTTAATTAACAGTAATGCGTAAACGCGTAGAAATAAAGATTCAAGTGACGTGTGCGCACGATATGTAACTAAAAAATTATTCTCTCGAGTCATATCTCTCGAGAACGCGGTCTCACTTTTCGTCACGTTCTTTTATTTATAATCTACGAAGGACGAAGCAGTTCTTATCTTTGCGACTTTTTATTACCACCAATGTCACTCCCACAAAAGTTCCGCAAATCAGTTCCGAAAACTACTACTACCACTACTTTCTCAGACTTATTCGAAGCAGTCGCCCAGAAATATACGGAGAAAGTTTACGGAATTTGTTTTAATTACTTTTTGGTGAACGATGACAGATATGAATGCAAGAATGAAAATTTTTATTAAAGTCGCATATTTACGTTGTTAAATTATTATTATTATTATTTTTTTCGTAAAACACAAGTACAAGAGAAAAGTGTGTTTTGCGCGAAACAATTTTGCGCTCTCATTTATGGCCGACTGGAGAGGCGAGCAAATGGTAGCTCGTTACGTCAAAAATTCCTCTTCTAGTAATTATGATAAAGTAATCGCGCGAAGTATCGGAATTCTCTGTCATCATCCATCGCGCGCTCTCTCTCTCTCGCTCTCTCTCTCTATTTCCTCTCTCACTTTGACAATTTCTTTCATCGGATCTCCTTTCGGTTCATTTGACGGGACGACCTTTTTTCGCGCCCGCCGCACAAAGTGTCGATCCGTCGTTGTCTTAATGGGTGGCAGGCCACTCGTCCTTATTGCAGACTTAATTACTACCTGACGCCAAGAAAGTTATAATGGCCAACAAGGAGTACTCGAAAGCCCTGGAACCTTTCAGACGGACAAATCACTGTCGAAATAAAATTTCTTATTCCAGCGATATTTCAAGTGACGCCGTCGATCTATCATATCTTTGCAGCGGTGTATAAGCAGAGAGAAGCCTGGACTCTCTCACTTAGAAATAAAAAAATGACTTCTTTTCTTCTTTTATCTTAACTTTTTCGAGCCTGTATTATTTATAATTTTTTTTATTCAAAGAAGATAGTTGTCATTTTTTTCGCGAATAGAAAAAAGTTGCGCGAAAATATCGTGCGACTAGAACGGAAAGTTTGGCGTGACGAGAAAGAACTACGCTTACCAGAAGGAAAATTTTTATCGACTCTCGCCCCGAGGTCGCGAACGATACCTCTACGAGTGATAACATAACGCTAAACAATATCTTGCGGCAATGTAAGGAGCGTCTATTGGGCCATTACCGACGGTGGCTGACCATTTTGGCCATTTGGCTTGGACAGTGCTACGTCAGCGGTTTCGATTCTCCCGCCTGTTCTCTCTCCGCCTATTTCCCCTTTCTTCTCCGGCGAAGTTGATCTCCGACTCACTTCCGTCCCTCTGCTTTTTCCCCCCGTATTATCAGAAAAGATTTTGTATCGTTTAACAATTAAACGGCGCGCGTTTCCGAATCAGCAAACTTGCACTCGATAATCTGTCAATTATAAGAATATATAAGTTTTAAGAAAAATTTTCATACACTTTTGTGTCACACACACAATTTCTCGCCGTACGTCACAAATATATATAAAAAATGTGATTTTTCTGGAATAAAGCGCCTTAATGCATTTTCTGTTTCAATTCAGGGATTTCTTAGCTCCCTTTCTCTCCTCCCCCTCTCATCTCCCTTCTTACCTCCCCGTAAGTCCGATAACGCGCGAATGCCAAACGTCCACAGCTTTTACGCCATCCACGGCGTCTGCGGCGCGAATCGATAGATCGCGCGCGATTCATTTCCAAGGCGGTGGGAGAAAGCGCGCGGCGGCAACGACATTTCGAAGAATGGCAGACCGAGAAACCAAGCGAAATCGATCGGCGGGGCCTTTCAATGTCTCGGCTTTATCGCCGGCCATATATCATCGTGCCTATATCACGGCTGCGGGATCTCGAAACTTTGCGTGTTTTTTTTTTTTTTTTGTTTTTTTTTGTCTTCTCGGGATGTAGATACACGCGTAAGAATTTCCGCGCGCGGGATCGCGCGGGAAGCTCCGAGAGCCACACAAAACACGAGGAGGAAATGAAACGTAATTTTCGCTGACGTCATGTTTAAGCTTGTAACGAGCTCGCTAACGTGCGTAGCGTGTGATATTTTATATATTTAATCAAAAACTTTATGCAATTATTTCAAGCGCAGAGAAACGCAAAGAGAGCGGCGCGGAAAACCGCGTAATCTCGCGGTCCCGGCGAATGTAAAAGTATTGCGCATTCTAACTGCGTAATTTCTACTATTTTCCACTCGCGGACACACTCGGGATGTGGTCCTTCATACATACATATATATATAAAAGGGAATTCAAATTTTCCAACCGCCGGAAATACGTCGCGAACCGCCGTGAATCGCGTCGGCTTTGCCCATCGACTCCGATGGAGAGAGAGAAAGCATTGAAATTCGATGCATGGCGCGGCGGCGGCGTTTACCTTTCCGTATAAAACAAGAATCGCGCAATTCCCGACGGAAGCGCGTATTATCAGCGTCTCGAATAAAATTCAAAGACAAACGCTCGCAGGGAACGCTCGTTTTCTCCTCACCCCGAAGGCGCCGTTCTTCCCGCTTCTTCCACGCGCTCTCTCGCTTCCGCTCCAGATCCAATTCTCGGTCGCTACTCTTCATCACAACCCCCTCCGCCCTCTCGCGCGCGCGCTTCTCTCGTTCCGCACTCTTCAGCAGGCGAAACATTGCGCGAAATAACGTTAAATATTTACTTTCGGGACGATTGTTCCCGTCGGCACGACGGGATAAACATCATTATGTAATGTATATAAAGTCGGGCGCGCGCGCGCGAGCTCGAAGATAGGTGCGCGAGAATATGCGGGCCGAGCGAAAGGGGGGAGGGAAGAGGGAGAAATGGCGAATAAACTTTCGGGCTCTTTTCGCGCGAAGGATTGACCTTGTGCGAAAGACGGACCCATCCATCTGGCCTGTCCGTTCGCGTGTCGATGTCCACATCCTTCATCCGCGCGCTCATCCATCTGAGGGGCGCGGGGGCGGGATTGTGTGTCGATCGGTCCGTAAAATCATAGCGAAATTTCAATTATTTGGAGAGACTCGATATTCTTCGACAAGTTATAAACGTTAAGTTCGGTAAATATTATTATATTAGTTTGCGATTTGGTATTTGGAAATTAAATCTCAAGTGAAAATGAAAATCCTTCAGCCGGATTGGTTTTCGCGAGTTTTCTTCTGTGTATCACGAGATCACTGATTTCCTTGAATTAATACATCATCAGTTTACGCGAAATCTCGTTCGGACGGGAGAAATCTCCGCGTGCGCGCGCATAAACACACGAGAGACAAGACACTTGTTCGTCATCAACCATTTACGCCGATGACCTTCGTTTATGTTTCTTTATTGCGAACTGAATGGCTGACGAGCCGTTCGAGCCGAGAAATAGAGCGAGAGAGAGAGTTGACGTTGTTCCGCAAGTCCCTTGGGGTTAAGCGGAGGGTCGTTGGAGGCGACGCGCGCGATCGCCGCTATCCCTTCGAGAACATCGTTAATTATTTCTCGGCTTTCGTCTAGCATCATATACTCGACCCGTGGCAGAATGACCACCGCTCGCATGCACCCGTGTTTACGTGCGTTTCAAAGAGTCCAGGCCAGGTGAAGCCCCGGATGGCACAAGGGATGAGAACTATTCAACTCATCTCTCAAGCTTTCTCCCAGTCGCCATGTAAAAAGCGTTACATTACGCGCGACGATGTTTTTGTAGCGAAACTTTTTTTTGTTTGTAAAGTAGATTTTATTCTGGTTGACACGAATGCAGGTGTGTGTAATGTTACAAGAACGGTTAAAGTACGGTAAATTTTAATCAATTTTATTTTCAGCTTTTGTCATCGCACGTACTTACGAGTATTTACGAGGAATCAGATATCCCACCTGAAAAATTAATTCAGAGGGATAATTTACCTGAAACAAACAGAGAAACTTCGATTACAATCGTGAGTGACGAGCAGAGTATTTATCAAAATATTTGTCACTTTCACAGCGCCGTTGAAAAAATATATATCTAAACATGTATAGCATCGAGTGGCCGGCAGAGTGAGTTATCGCCGAAATAAACAGCTCAGAAACGCGCGGGGAAGGGAGGGGGGAGGAGAGAAGGGATTATTTCCCGCGGATATCGAATTGTGGCAGGTACGTTTGTGGCGAGGAGTACAAACGGACCGTACCGATAAGTGGTTCTATCAATCCATTGGTCAGATAAGGATTTCACCATTGATCGCTCTTTCCCATATCGGGCCCCTTCCCTCCTACCCCCATGACGTTCGTTCCGCTGCGATTAATGGACAACTATCAACGCCCTGGACGATCATCAATCACGATTCCCGAAACATTCGACCCGTTAATAGGCGATTTTGTATTTCCACGGGTTTTCCACCGGCGAAAATTGTTTCCGGCACCCGGTTTGTGTATTGTTTCGGGGAAAAACGCCGGCTATTTTTCTCCGCTTATCGTACGATAAATAATAATGCGAGCGACTGTTAACACGATCGAGGAACACGTGCGATAATTGTATGTAATTTTCGCTATGTGTGTTAAATTCAATTTGAAACAATTATTTAATTGCATTACTATAAATATTACTTAACGTGTTATATCGCATTGCTAATAATTATAAAATATATTATTTATTTTTGTTTATAAAAGCAGTGTTATTAAGTAAATGGATATAATTTACACGGATGTATGTCGTGAATTGCAGTGCGCGCGGTTACATCGTCATAGACCGAAGAAAGTGCCTGGGTCGGAGGATACCTGGAGAATGAAAGCGCGAAGGGGACGGCGCGCTTGGAACAATATCGCATTTTATAGTTGTAATCGAGGATCATAATTGAGCAAGTTTGTATGCCTGCCTGTTTCTACGACCGCGACTCCCCACTCAGGCAGCGCTCTCTTCCGCCTTCTCTAAGACACCCTCGAAGAATGCCCCGGGTGTCAGGCTCCCCATCCCTCCCCCTTCTTCCAATCCGGTATCCCCGGCGGTATAACCCGCGCTAACAAGATTTCGTATATGTAATTGGTCGAGTATTAAATTGCGTATTCTAACGTCGGAGCATAGGAGATTGGGGGGTGGATGTGCGCGGAGACGACGGGAGCGGCTGGGGGTGGATAATAGCTGTGGGTTGGATCATTTAGTAACATACTGCAGTGCCGTGACGGTTAAGTTTCGGCGCGGGAGAAGAGATAGTCGCTCGTACACCCTCTCTTTTCTCGAGGCGTCTAGCGAAACTGAATCTTGTCTTCGCTCTTCTCGTCCCGTGTTAATCCCGAGAGTTAGCGTGTAATAAACTGCGTTACGATAAAATTGTTTTAAATAAAAAGACTTGCGAAGCAAAAAGTGATTTTATTAAATTCCGTCAAGGAGAGAAAATTTGCTAGTAATCAGCTGATGACACGCACACGCACTCTATTGCACGTAATCTTACGGCTGGAGACGACCAGCTTATTGAAGAAATTACAGTTCCGCTTTTCTCGGAAAGGGTTGAGACACACGCGCGCACGAAGTGTCTATAAGAGACTTTCCGGAAAGACACGAAACATCTTCCCAAGCTGTCCCGAGGGTTCGCGACAAACGGCACCAATCTCGCACGGACGTCACGGCCAGCCAATAAACGCCAAAATCACTAAGCTAACTACTTTGGGCCAGTGAGGCTTGTCGTCTCTCCTCGCCCCTTTTCTCGCTACATCGATGCTCCTTACTGGCGATCCATCCCATCCGACCCCCGAAATTGTCCTTTGGGCGGATACACCGTCTTCCCCTTCCGTTCCCCGCGCATTTAATTAAGCTGAGAGCGTTGCCACGATCACGGCGACGTTACGATTTTCGAAGCAAGTCGGCACGGATGACTCGGATTGGATTGCACTGTGTGAAGCAGTAATTTTCCGGAAAAGCCCGTCGTCGCGGCGCCAACGTTGCTTGTACAAAATTATCAAGTTGTTAAACGTTACACGAAGCACACCGAATTAATATTTACGCGTGAATATAATTTGCAATCGAATTGTTTATTTATTTGTTTGTTTTTTTTTTTTATCACTACTTCGAAAACATTCGGCAATTTCTTGTAGTCTCCATGATCGAGAAAATGTCCGGAAAAAAAACTACGAAGAAATTATTTTTCTTCGTAGTTTGTGCGATCACGATGATCCTGATGAATCGTTCGCGAAACATTTGGGCGTAAGCAAAAAATGTTGCGCGCAGCTTAAGAGAGAGAGAGAGAGGAAACTTTCGAGTTTCGGCTAAGCAATCCGCGAAACTTCTATTACGGCAAAAGTAAGCTCGGCAAACAAAGCTATTTATTAACGTAATATCCGAGCGAAAGTTTCTCGATTTATTCGTCTGTGTATATCGCAAAGTTTCGAGTCTGTGCGTCTCTTTCGACGGATTCTGCTAAAGATGCGATTGTTTCCACGTCGTTTTTGTTTCCGAGGTCAAAAAGTCGCGTAATTTTCTCACTTTGTGCGAATGTCGAAATAAAAAAAAGAATAAAAAAAAAAACCAAAAAGAAAAAAAAACGATTGTGCCCTTTCATTGTTCTTTTTTTCACAATCTCTCTGTCTCTCTCGCGCTGTTTTCTTCTCTCTTAAACTGACGTTTAAACGCAACCCGATGTGTAAGTGCTTGATATAACAAGGATCAACAAGCACCAGGAGAAATCCACGCCTTACGGAATATATCACGAGGCGTATTTACACTCGGCGTTCACGCTGTAATAGCGGCACGATGATGCCCACCTTCCCGGCCACCCCCTAGACCATTTCCCCTCTCCTCCCTCGCTTCGTACTGCGTCTCCCTACGCAGCATGCTTCATCCGTCGGCTTTTCGCGAATGTACACTCGTAATTCCGCGATGTTTGTTTCCATCGTTGGCTTTCAGAGCTGCTCTCCGCCGCGGAGATGGGAAGAGCGGCGGCGGCGGTGCTCAATCCTAGCCGCAGCATCCCTCTCTTCTTTTCGTTCCTTTGCGCGCTCTTCCTCATCCCGACCGCTTATATGCGAACGCACCTCTTTGTGATATTTTCTCTAGAGCACGCTTTTGGAGCACGATATTTTTTTTTTTTTTTTTTTTGGATGTGAATGAACGCTTGCTCTCTTTCTTTTTCTCTCTCAATTATTGCTTTATTTTGGGAAATACATGGATATTTTCGGTGTTGTCTATTACCGCGGATACTGAATTCTCTTCTCGGTGTTAGCATTTAATTATTTTTACCGTCTAGAAGATATCGTTGTTTTCGTTCAAATTTGCAATTCTTCTTTGATTCACGCTCGGGTTTTCATTCATTCGCGAGCGTTTTATACATTGTTTTGTGTCACTTCTCCAGATTAAAATATTAAACTTGTGGTGTAAACAATCCTCTCTTGAAAAAAGCGGTAGATTTTGTCTGTTTCTCTTTATTTTATTTTATTCTTTTTTGTTTGTTTCGTCTCTATCTTGGACGTATTTCATATTCACATTTGCAACCCGTTTTCCCCCGGTTTTGTCTTTCATCCAGCTTCTTCACGCGGCGCCTTCGACGTTCCCTTCTTTCATCTTATCATCCCCCCAACGTCTCCTTCGCCAACGGCGTGTAAGCATGAAACGCGTACACCCCGAAGGCAATCGTGCGCACGCCTTGTTTAACTAGCCTTTTAATTAGAAACGCTTAAAAATTAACCAGCAGAGCGAAATACATACCCCGTCTCTTCGAAATTGCGTGTGGCTGCAACCCCGCCAAGACCTAAGCGCGCCGGCGCCTTTTGTTGCGTTGCTACCCCTATTGTATTGCACGCTACTTAATATTTACAGCTTAACCATTGGCGTGCGCACCACTCCTGCGGCTTCATCGACGCCGCGCGAATACGGTACAGGTGTAGTACGATGCGAGAAAACGACATGCCAAAAATCACGGGCGCGTATACACACGTACAAACACGCGCGCGCACACACACACACACACACACATCTCTCTGTAAAGAGCAAATAAAACCTTGCGTGATGATCAGGAAGAGAGGTTTGTTAAATTCGCATATAAATAACAAATTTAATCTTCGTGTATTTTTCGCGTTGCAATTCCGTTGGTTTTTACGCAAAACTTTGCAGAGCGTAAAACATCAACAAAATTATAACTATTTTCATTATATTTAATTTTTTATGCAAACTGCATTTACGCCTCTCTCACGCTACCGTTCGGAGAAGTTTTTAATACGAGAATTATATATACATTACGTTTAAAATATTTTATTCCATATTTAATACTTCCTCTTTACATACTAATAAATGTAAATGTAAAAATGCAATCTCTTGCACAGAACTCCCCCTGCTATACAACGCGGGGCGTTTGTGCGTCGGTGAGCACGCACATTTTTTTTTTTTTTCGCCAGAGAATATATTGAATACAATATGTGCCGCGCGGTACGGTATTATTTACATGCGAACTTTGTATTATAAAAAAAAAAGGCCGCACAAAGAGTTGGATTTAACTCGTTTTGGTGGAGAATATCCCGTATTCACCGTTGGTTGCTGTATAGGGGAGGTGAAAAAAAAAATTTATATTCTACAGCGTGTAGCCGTTCGAGCGCGCATTATACACAAGCTGCGTCGATGTACCTCCTCCTCATCCGTTAAACGAAATAAGAGAAAACAAAAATAATCGTGTATCGCGAAATTGCGGGTTTAAAGTATTGTAGAATCGCGCGCACCGCGAAAAAACTGAATAACGAAAGCGCAGCACTTTCCAAAGCGAAGCGAAATGTTTTTCTCTTTTCTGTAGAATCTTTTTGTCTTATATTTGCGCGCGGAAGAGAAAGAGAGAGAGAGAGAGCGAGCGTGAATGCATAAGACAGCAAACTGAGAGAGAAACGAGGAGAGGTCGATATTTCTCTCCGAAGAACGAATCCGTGCAATATTGGATTTATTCAAGCCTATATACAATGAAAGTTGCGCCCTAAATAAAAAGGGTTGTCACTTCCCGGCCGCACCGCCAGCCAATCTCTCGCGCGCGCACACCGAGAGAGATTCTACCGGAAACTTCGCCATTTTTCGCGCCAACTTCTCTCGCCTTTAACTTTGACAGCGCGGGCAAAAATACTCGGAGACATTATTAAATATGATTATCCAGGCAAGAGGAAGAAGAAAAGAAGAACGTGATGATGCATCGGAGAGGGTTGGAGAAAGAATTGGCCGAGGAGAAACAGAAAGAGACCACAGAGGTCGGACGAAACGGCGGGTGGTAGGGTCCAAGCTAAAAGTAAAAAGTTGCGGAGCGGGCGGCGGTGAGCGTTAGGATATAGAGTGCAGCTTCAAAGGGGTGACGGAGAGAGGGGGGAGAGGGCGTGAAAAGCGTTTCGCGTTGAGAGGAGAGGCTCGAGCCTGCCGAGTCTGACTCGGCTCTCAAACTTTGATACGATTAAGACGGAACGAATTAATCTTCATCCCCCAACGCCAACGCCGTCTGCTGGCAGCCGCAGGGACGCCGGTAGTGAAGAAATGGTTTTAAAAAAAAGGGGTGAGCGATCGCCAGGTCGAGAGAGAGAAAGAGAGAGAGAGAGAGAGAGAAGTACGAGCTTTGGTGCCGGGGCTAAGGGTCGACCCCTTTACGGAAAACCCTCTTTACTTTCAGGGGGCGAAGGTGACGTTAATTAGAAAGGCGAGACGAGATTCCTGATCCGTAACCGTCCTTACTGGAACCTATGTCCTTGTTTGAGATTTTCTTAGCTCGCACGACCGATTTTTATCCACGTGCCGGTCGGCGATGTAGGTAATGATATTTATATTCGCGTTCGATAAAAAGCATATACGATTCTCGAAATTTATAACGTAGACCATATGATCTCTTCTCTTTTAAACATATTGCAATTTAATTTTACAGCAAAAAATCATTTTCTGCAAATTAAATTGCTTTTATTTTACGATAAAGTATTTTCCGAAAAGACGCGCGGAGAATTTTGAATATATTTTTTTTCAACTCAAAATCAATTTGTAAATTATAATGAGCTGTTGAAAACTAGACGGAAGAGAGAGAGAGAAAAAGAGAAATGAGACGAGAGAGATACAATTATTAGTTTATAAAGGACATTACGAGAAACGTCGGGCAAACGACGAGGTTTGCTAATTCGTTGCCCGTTAAAATGCCGAATAGATCGGGCAAAGGCTTGGGCGCTTATAGGGGGAGAGATAGTTTCAGCTACGAACGGCATGGTCAGCAGCGGTCTACCAGTCGTTTTTAATCCCATTGTGAACATGGCTTAATCGAGAAACCATTACCCTGGTTTGCTGCGCGAGCTAGAATGTCTGGAAGGGTAGGACCTCTTATAGCGGAGGAGGAGGGAAGGCATGTGGCTCCGTATGGATCAAGCCACCGATAGAGACACCGAAAATCGTTATCTCACACCTTCTGTTTCACGATTCGTGATTACGTAATCGCAGGGTTTAAAAGTTAAGCGCTACATATTAAATATATCGTTGACATCAAGCTTACACGAAACCGTCGTTGATTTTATTAGTTTAGTCGCAAATACGTGAAGAATATTAAAACTTAGAAAATTTTAGTTTTATTGCAATTGCAAATTTATTGATGTACACGAAATTTTTAGAAAATTGCCGCACACGCGGCAATATATCGTCTACATACGAAAGCTTCTACGTACACAATCATCGCGCGCAATGATCACTCTGTTACATTCATCGCCGTTTACGATATAAACGGCGAGAAAGTGTGTGTATGTATGTGTGTGTGTGTGTGTGTGTGCGTGCGCGAATTTGCTGATCGTATAGTATTTAGCAATAAAGTTCGATTTCCCGAGCTGGCGAAAGAAGCAATCCCTGATTTCGTCGGGGTTGCGAAAATTACAGCCTCCCAGAGTGGCCGCGTTTAAGCCTAACGTCGTGTATCGACAGCGTAGTAGGTAGCGGCGTGGAAGGGCGGCCTCCGGCAAGTTGGTCGGTGGAGGAGAGCACCGAGTGGTCACCCAAGTGACGAGAAACCTCGGGGGTGGCGAGAGATCTACGAGCAGGGATAACAAAAAGACCTCGGAATCGCGCGGCATCGAGTGAGCGAAAGAGAGAGAGAGAGAGAGAAAAGAGAGAAGGGAGTTACTGAGATCGGTTCGAATCGCTTCGACGAGGGGTGAGAGAGATCCTCTCTCACCCTGGTCATCGCTCTTGTCGTCGGCGGTAAGCTTGGCGAATGAGGTTCCACGGGAAACGCGCCGGGACGGATCGTTCCTTTTTCGTGGACGTCGGAGTTCTTTCCCGAGGGCGGTTTCGAGCAGCTGGACAAACTGCCTCGTTACGGAGGTGCGCCCATCGCTTTTCGGGACGTTAGGAATCCGTAATTGACGTCGGTCAGGCGAGAACACCGACGCGGAAGCTGCGACCGCGCCGCCTATTGGCTCATTGAAAAGTTTAGGGATTGACAGAATTCACACCGAATTTTTTTTCTCCTCTTCCGCGTGATTAAACGGGAGTTTTAAATCCTCCGCGGGTTTCTTTCGTGTTTTTTTTTTTCTTCTTGTACGTGATATCATGTTCGACACTTCTTTGATTAAGAATTCTTTTCGATACAAAACAAATTCTGCAAAACTTGATGGAATATAAATTGATTGTTCCCGAGTCCTTTTACGCTCTCGTCGAGAGTTTTACGCTTTCGATCTGTCTTGAAACAAGTCACCCCCTCTCCCTGTCCCAAACGAGCTTCGCGGCTCTATTTATCCAATCGGTTCGCTGATGATCGGGAACGAACGACGGGACCATGGAGCAGAAAGAAAAGTATGGAATATTTAGCGTTCAGTGAGCTATAAAAGCAATTATATGGGAGCCATTGTTTGGCGGGAGTGCGCCTCCGCGATACGGGGGTGAACGGCCGGGGGATATCGAGGGAAGGGGGGGGGGAGCGAACCGAGTGGCGGCATCAGTCCAATGAAAATCAGAAGTACGGAGCAATAAATACGAGCGAGTCAATCCGCGCTCCCACCCTCCCGAACTCTCTCTCTCTCTCTCTCT
>QVOB01025444.1:0-10915 GCA_014839585.1 Pseudomyrmex concolor
TATAAGAAAAAGAAAAAAAAATTCCGAACCGGTAAAATTCGAAACGAGAAGTCTCGCGGAAGATTGATCGTCGCTTCGATCTCTTTGCGATTTTTTTTTCTCGTGATGTACATCTCGTTCTAATAAAACACCGTCAAAACGTCAATTATTTTTTTGAGCCCCTCGCGTTCTCCGAGAGGTTTTCTCAGAGTTTCCATTCAATATCTCGATGATACTCGGGACTATGGTTTCCCTCGTACTCGAAATCTCCGGCGGGTGTACTCGAACGCGAGCTGCTGGTTGTATTCGCTTGAGGAGCACTTGACTGCCGCCTTTGTGTAAATACCGGTCGCTATCGTCGCGTTTGAAAACGGCGGGGACCTCGTTGAGTTACTAGTCGTTGAGGCCTTAACCCGATCCCCTCTGATACAAACGGCTGATTTTCCACAGCTCGGAGACACTGTGTGACTAATCGTGAGTGTGGAACCGTGACGCAACAAAAGACGCTTTTAGCGTCGCGGCTTGTTAAGATGTCACGGCTACAAAACGCCCGAGAGTCTTGCACGGTTGCGCGTCTCCATCCAGACGAGCGACAGACGTGTGGCCTAATTAGTTCGCCGACACTAATCGAGAAATAACATCTTCGGGATAGGGCGCGTTCAAGCTCGCTGAATAACTTAAAGTTATTCCGATTGATGAATCGACGCGAGCGAGGAAACTTTATCGGAAACGATTTGATTTTACTAATTTTTTTTTCTTTACACCTGTAAGTTTAACGGAGATTCCGAATGTCCGTATGAAACAAATTTTAGTATTCAACAATAGAGAAAATAATTAAATATAAAATTTAGTAAAACAAAATAAATTTTAGCATCCAATTAATAGAGAAATAAGGTCATTAAGAGCCAAACGCTGGGTGTATTTGCGAAATTTTTTTTTTTTTTTAATTATAAATTAAATTAATGTTTATGTACACGAGAGACAATTCGAATACGAGCACGTGTATTAATTTACACGTTTGAAACAAAACATATGTGATTTCGCACATAAAACGTTTGACTCTCTCAATGGCCATGTTTCTCTTATTAGTTGAAAATAACCACGTTTCGAGATTACTCATTATGCTGACGAATATATGCGCACTCTGTTGCACAATTTTGCGTTGCGAGCGCGTGGGCGTGTTGCTTTCTAGAATGACAAAAGGACAATGACGTCGTCGTTTGTTTCAATGCGAGAAACATTACTGTGGAATTTATAATACCTCGTTATATGGTACTTAACCTTCGTTCGTGAACATGATTGGAAAGCGATCCATTTCGAACACTGAGAAAGTAACAAAAGCGGGATAAAAGAGATAATTAGTCTCTCGCGCCGCTAATGGACAACAACGCACTTCCCGACGGTGTTTCGGTGTTTCGTGTCTTCGGCGCCTTGTTATCGAACCGTGCGAGACGTATCGACTCGATCGTCGTTTTCTCCTGACAAGAGCCGCTTCCTGCGCGAGAGGCAATTGCGATGACAGTGCCGCCTCGCCTACTCTCACTCCGGCATGCGGTCTCTCTCTCTCTCTCTCTCTCTCTCTCTCCTCGTCCGAGCAAATAAACGGAGTATCTTCGCAACGTCTCCGGGCGAGCAGACGCGTGTGTAAGTTTCAAAGACCGGTTTCTAAAATAGGATTCAACCCTTGCCGCCGATCGAGTATCAACTCTCTCGTAACGACGGTTGAGAGAAACGTGACTAATTCTCCATATATTACTCCGATTTATCTTTAACTGCGCGATCGGATCTGATCTACGAGCCGCCAAGTTCGCGCGGAGATCGAACCGGTGGTGAAACTCTATAACTAACTCGGTTACAAGAAGGCTCGTATTTCAGTAAACCAGACTAATCGTCCTGACGCTTTAATGCCGACGCCACCCACGCCACGCCACGTCCTCTCTTTCTCTCTCTCTCTCTTTCTCCAAAAGCTTTCTCGTCAAGAATTCGCGTGCGTATACATCACCAGGACGTTCGACATTACATCCCGTACACGCCCCCGGGCGACGCGAGTGTATGCGCGGCAACGCGCCACGTAACACCGGAGAAGACGCGTCTCCTTCGCGCCGAAATAGCGCAGCGACCGAAGATAGACGACTCTCCGGTGTCTAGCTCCGGCGAATGTTAGTAAACCGCGTTGCGAAGTCTGCAGACCCCGCGAGCGGGTCGTTGCTCTTCTCGGACAGGCTCCGAAAGAACCGGAGAGGACTCCGATTTAGAATATGTCCCGCTGGATGATAATCAAAAACGTTCGCGCGATCGTTTTACGCCGCGGTCATCGGTATTTCAACCGTCTTTCTCATTTTATTCAATAACGCTAATGTGCAAGCGCGAGAATAAAATATAATTGTTTTATTACACGGACGGGAAACCGCGCGTGACGCTAATTTTACGATAAGCTTATACACGCTTCGTCCATAAAAACGCGCCGGTCGTGAATATAAACGACGAGCGAACATTTGAGCGCGTTCGCGACTCGGCTCGGCCATTTAACCGCAGTAGCGCTGCGGATATGCAGAAGCACGAATTTTACTTCGCGCAAATCGAACGGTTTGGCGGCGCGTGTAAGTTTTTTATCTTAACGCGCGCGCTTTTAAGATTAAAGCGCGCTCGAAAAGTGGCCGAGTGCCACTTTGTATCGGTGCCAATTTGTAGATAATGATAGATCGATCACTCAATCGATCGACGACTATATATCGCCACGGCGTTAAATCGCACGATGTAACACAATCGCGCGAACGAGGTACTTATGACTCGGAAAAATTTTCACACCGTCTGCCCCGCGCGTTTTGAAATCAATGAAAAGACCGACCCCGGATTCTCGTTCATTATTTCCCCGCCGGTGTAATACGCGCGCGCGCGCATCGAGATACGTGTGTCCGATAATATTGCGAAATTATCAGTTTGCGCGATGAATACACAACCAGTTGCCAATCAGCGAGATTGACCTCGATGTCGATGCAGTCATTTTGTATTTATAAACATGGGAAAACCAACGCGAATAACATTGACAGTTTCGCAGAGACGAGACGAGAGAGAACGGAATAATTCAACGAACGCGTCTCGCTTATCAATACTTTCTATTCCGCTAGCTTTGCATAATTTAAAAAATTGTTCGCAAATGCGAGCAATTTCATTCTAATCGATTTATCGGGAACACACAACCTCGCGCGGAGAGATGCGAAAATAAAGCCGCGGAGAAAACCGGAGTTTGTTTTACTCGCGCGCGAGCAAAATGTCAAAGTTGCATTTGCGACTGTAATGTCAGAGTTAAAATTAACGTTTTGCAGGACAGAAATTTCCGCGTGACGCTCGAATCGTCATTTCATCGCCGAGCGGAAAAAAAAAAAAAAAAGAACAAATCGCGACGGGAGAGAAGAAACGATCGAGATTATTAGCGCGATCGCGTATTTCTGCAGCGGGAGACGCGCGCAATAGATAATTAGCGTTGCAGAGCGCCGGCAATAATTTCGCCGCGCGTGCATTTGGCGACAGTTATAAATCGGCGTGGCGTTTCCTGCTTTCTACGCGCGGTCAAACAAGCCTCGCGTTTCTTTATTTTTCTCGGTAGTATCGGCACTTCTTATCGCTGATATTCCCCTCGCTATTACTCGAATAGCATATTATTACGGTCGCTACGATATAATAGTGGCTTTATTGTGATAAGTAACGAACTCGCCCATGCGAGGAAAACGCGCGGCTGATGTCGTGAAATCTGATGCCGATGTCTTATTTGCGCGGAGAAATCTTTTTGGATCCTTAGTTTTTAATACACACAGTATCAAAAGACAGTCGTTGACAAGACTTCAACGATGCTCATTAATCGCGCGCGCGATTACAGACTTTTCCTGATACGCGCGCGCGTGTCGCAACTACTGATCGAAAAAAAGAAAAGACCAAAAGAGAGAGAGAGAGAGAGAGAGAATGTGTCTCTCTCGACGATACGAATTATATTTTGCGGCAACGCTAGACGCAATTGAATGGCAATGTTTTTCCGAGAACCGCGTAACATTATAGCAATGCGTGCGCACGGAGTGGCGCATTTTAACGCATGCACGCACGTACGCGCGCACGCACGCGTCTATGATAAACTCTCCCCGTCTCGATTCGGATCGTTTTGCACGTGAAGCGTTTGCCAAGATCCCGGTTCGCGAGTCCGTTGACTTTTCCCAGAAAATCGCAGCGGATTTTCTAAAAGTCACGCCCGCGAATTTCTCGACACCCGACACGCGCTCGTCCGTGGTTTTGAATTCAGACTTAAAAAGTTGATATAAGACTCAAAAGAGTTGATATAATTAAAATTGTAAAAAGAAAGAAAATGATTGTATCCGAATACTAAAAAGTTATTCACTGTAGAATTAATATTCATTGTGTAGAAATTCCATTAAAGAACGAGGTTTAGGAAATTGTTTATGACTCAACTCAATAGCGTTTAATAATAAATGGGTATTTATCTATAATTGAAATTGATTGACGCTGTTAATTGATATAAAAAAGCCCCGTGATTGTTGTGAATTATCATAATTATAAATCAATGCCGCGACCTGTGTGTGCGTGTGTGTAGATCGAAAACTTGCAACTCGCGATAATTAAGTCGATAAAACATCAATCATATCGAATACATAATGAATCATCCGAAATATCTCTTTCAGCACAAGTTTTTTTTTCAGATAAATATTACTTTTTATAAGATTATATCGAAGGGAACATTGCAAAAAAAAAACAAAGCAAAAAAAAAAAGAGATTTGCATCGTCTTTTGCGCGATCTGTGTGTTATTACGTCGTTTATGCGTTATCCCGCGGCGACGTGTTAACGTCGCCTGAATTTCAGATAGAGATCGATCATGCTAATTAGCATACATGCCCGCCTCTTTATCATTTCCCGCTAACGATCGCGCCCAACATTTTGCCACAACGATTACAGCATCCGCGCCAATAAGACTCTCCGTCCTCGACGCAAGCGCGAACGATAATTATACAACGTCGCGGATTAGCGTACGATCTCTCATGGATGTAATTAATCTCGACTACGGCGGCGTGCCCCCACGTCGCCGATTTTTGAGATGCTAAACGCATGTTTAAATGACGAGCGAAATTAATTCTCCGACGATCGCGAGAGGTATAATATTTATTATACGGAGTAATATACAAACACTGAACGTGTGTGTGTGTATATATGCAATTTATTGCAACCGCACTTCTCCGCCGCGCGCAGGTTCGATGAAATCTCTCTCTCTCTCCGCGCGCAAAACCCGGCATCGATGCTTTTTACATTCTCTCGCCGTGTTCATGCAAGAATTATACCGTTGATTGAATGTAATCGTTATTTCGCCACGCCGACATGGCAATGACTTTCCTGCGTGTATACCCCGTCGGGTGGTGGGTGTGTCCCGATCATTTTGTCACGAGTTTTTCGCGAAAACGGGCGCGACTCGGAACAAACGATAATCACACACGATGCGGTTTAAAAAAGCGCAGGTGTGTTTTTCCAATCGAACGTTCGAGGAAAAATTTTTCTATAATCATTAATAACGCGGAGAAACAAGACTGTGTGTGCTCGCGCGTAGAAACAAGCTGTGATTAAATATTCCGCCGCGTCTGAAATTAGACGACTCGAATGTGTGTCGTCGAGGAATGTATTCTCGCAAAGTACCGTGTGTTTAAAACGCATATTGTGCGTGTCTCGTGATCTGTCACGTACGCGCATCGACGTAAGCTTTTAATATCGAGCGACACGCGAACACCACGGAAAATCGCATGGAATTATCGCGACAATTATTATTTGCATAAGGCAATATATATAAATCCCGTTGCAACGCGAGATGTAGGCGAGATGTATCGCGAAATTTATGCATCGTAAATCCGCGGCGTTGTGCAACAACGAAAGCTCAACGACAACAGACGCGACAGATTCTCTCTCTTTGCAACGTGTATTTTCGCGCGCAAACTGGGGTGAACTAGTTAAAATTACAGATACAAGCTTTCAGCCGCGATATCTCGCCTTGAAATCGCAATATTGTCGGATTAATTTAATTCGATTTCAGTCGGTTTTCTCAATCCTTTTTGCAGTCCGCCGGACTCTGACGTTAATTGAAATTAATTCGGACTATTGGGAGTGAGAAAAAAAAAATAAATTCGAACTGCAAAGGGTTAATAATCGGAAATCTGAGTAATTAAAATTAAATTCGACGAGCTCGCGACTTCGATAATATAGCGAGCTCTAAACACGAACGTACAATAACTTTATGAATATAAAAACTGAAATGTTATTGCAAGATAACTAAAAATCCGATCCATCGCCGCGAAAAGCGATCGCCCGTTAATAACAATAACAATAATAATAATAATAATAATAATAATAATAATAATAATTCCGTTGCAAAGTAGATCGCGCAAACGGTGCAATTATCACCGTAAGCTGGGAAAATTAATTTCACGCCGCATTACCTCTCGTCTTGGGGAGGGGAAAAAGGAAATAAATTTTACACTCTCTTGTCAGCTGTCAATTGATAAAATATCGCGGAATTGTTACGTATTATATATCTCGCATTTCTTGAATCTCAGCCTGCGGTACCTAACGTAAACTTACAATTTTTTTTTAATCAATATTTTATCTCCGAGGAAAAAGTGACTGTCGAGATCGCGGCGCGCACCGTTCGGCGCGTGCAACGTATTTACGAAAGAATTTATTCCATTTATTATTTTCATAAGAGACGAGAGCGCGCGCGTGGGAAGAAAAACGAGACGTTCTCCGGATGGACGAGCGCGCGCGTTGATTGTCACGTAACGAGCAAATTTAAATCTTTACGCGCGCTTAGGTGTCTCGGGTTTCACACGCATGATTGTTGCTTGCATTTTAATTGAACGCAACAATGGTCTGACGCAGTGGTCTGCGTCGTTATATTCTTTTGCGAGTCCTCGCATCCACGAGGGCCCGACCACGACCGGGATGATTCAGTGAACCCTACGCGCCGCGGAGACGGCTGCGTATTATTAAATTTTATCGTCTTTGGCATCTTTATGGGACGCATCTTTTTCCAACTGACTCGGTGATCTTTCGACTTCAAACGTTGTCGAAGAGCCAAGTTTTTTTTTTTTTTTTTTAAGAACGTTTGTTTATAATGTCAAGTGTGGAAAATTAGCATGAAATCAATATGAAAAGGTCATTCTTCTGAAACAAACCGCGTTGCTGGAAGCTTCTTCAGACGCCGCGAGCGTTGTGGAAATTTTAAATTACCATCGGGCGAGGAAACAATCTCGCGTCGAATAACCAATAAGAACGTTTGCACAGAACGAGCTCGCAGCGAGTGAAAATCGACAATCGACGTGGTGACGACAAAGAATTCAAGTCAAGTGCTGCAGCAGTTGCGACGAGGCCCGCGTGCTTTTTGCGAAATTTTCTTCGCCGACTGAATGCGGATCCGTTCGTTCGCGCGTGCCTTCACGCGTTGTGTTTAATTACCTTCTTGTCGAGCTGATTAATAGTCCGGTCGCGCGACACTCTGTCGCGACATTCCTCAATTCTTACGTTGCCGCGCAGGAATTCCCCGATTTTTTTTTTTTTCGTCGCGAAAGTTCCAAGGAGAGAAGTTCATCGGTCGTTTCGCGCGTTTCGAGCGATTGTCGAGACCGAGCGCGTTCAATTATTATCCTTTGAGCGAGCCAACTGCGCTCCGATTTACGCGTGTTGGCTCCCGACGTGACGTTGCGGAATTCCTTTAAATCGAGAATGGCGCGGAACACAAACCGCGCGCAAAGCGCATTCGCAACCGATTTGAAAAAAACAAAAATAAATAAACGGCGCGAACGATAAAAGTTAATTGAATCATTAATCATTGGAATAATAAATTATGAATAATTCATCGATATTAAACGATCCCGGAAATTCAATCGATCGAAGTTGTGCAACGTGTTTTATAAACATTACAATAAAATTCTCGTTATTAAATCTCTCGCGCAAGATCTCGCGCGATACATGCGCGCGCGCTGTATATGAGCAGAATGCAATTATCTCTAATGCGTATCGGTCGCGCCGTATTTTGACGCCTACGCGAAAAACACATGCGTCTTTCTTTCGTCAAACGGAACGTAACGGAGGAGATGCGGGAACAAATAGACGCGTTTTCGCTTTTGCACAACTGGCTTTGCCGCATTGTGTTTGTTCTGTTGCATCAGTGCTCATTTGGCATTAAATATCCTCATTACCATCGGCGCCGCGTGTCGGTCTTGTTCGTCAAAGTAGTCGATCGGTGTCGGACAGAAAAAGTACAAAGAGAAATTTCAAAAATTGGATAACGACAACAACTTCGTTAAAAAACTCAATTATCTCATTTTATTTACCAAAAGAAATTGAAACTGAAGAGGAAAACAGACGTGGAAACAAACGTATTATTAGACACTCGCGCTGACATCGCAAGCAGCGCTTACTTAGACCGCGACAACTTGATTTCTCGAGAGCGGATAATTAGTAGACGCGAAAAAAAAAAAAAGAAATAAGCAAACGGGGCGCATTGACAAGCGGCGCATTGTTGCGGCGAAGTTATTGGGTCAGTTTCCGCACGATGTGTAACGTAAAACCACCGCACACGCGGCGAAGGTGCACGTAGCCGTAAATATTGGTTATACGTGAGAGAGAGCACATAATGTGTAAGTATCGTAAAGCAGAGAGGCGAGAGATATATACGCAGAGTAAACACGCGCCGGAACATCTATGTAAACATACATGTCGGGGTCTACCGAGTAAAAGAAGCACATGTTTTTCTGGAGCCGCGGACGCGCGCGCGGACTCCAAAAATCCTCGGCAACTTTTGTGCGGCATCAGTGACGATCAACATCGAACGACTCGGAGTTGCGTCAAAAAGAAGGCGAAAGGTACCATAATTCGAGTATAAGAGCGAAAGAATGTAAATCGCACGTTGTTTTTTCTCACCGTACGCGGTAATAAATACGCGGACACGCGCCTGAAACGCCCGAGATCGTGTCACATCGCGATGTGTATTTAAGTTGATTAAATGCTAATTACCTCTCTCGTCGCGCTCTGTGTAAAACGTCGAAAGACGCGACACGAAAATTCCTGCGCGTCCCCCCCTTCTCTTCCGATGCATTAATTATTTATGCGGGCGCTCAGGCGTGACGCGAGTTGATATGTTAATCTTTTTTGCGACAAGCCGTTCGATCAATCAAAACGCGACCTGCCGCGTATTTTTGTGTATGTACTTAGGTTTGACGTTCACTTCTCTCTGTGTGCGAATTCGCAACGCCGCGCGATTAATTATCTATCATTTGCGCGTCGATTGCGAGTCCGACTAATGGAATATACATGACTTTTTTTTTTTTTTACCGCGAGCTTAATGAGAATCGACGGTCGGAGCTCCGATACCTAATGGACTGTAAAGAGAAAATGAGTCCGAGTGTCGCGCGCGTTATCTCCGCGAGACATTGTATCGAAATAGATCCTCGCGCAAACAACGGATGACTATCTGTGACACACCTGTGTATTTGCATTACCGCTTGCAAATTCTCCGAGATATATATTCATTAACTCTATGTGTGCGTAACAAAACGCGCGGAGCGCGCAATCAACTCGCTACGTGTATCCAAATGCAAAGAAACGATTTTTGAGGAGAACCACATTTCGTTCGAGAAAGCTAAACACGAAAGTGATTTATATTACGGGCCAGAAGAAAACAGCCTTGAGTTATAATTGAGCAACACAAACTTTGGTCGTTGACGAACAATCGCGAGATTTTTTTTTTTTTTTTTGATAAAAAGCGCAAACTCATCTCTCAGCGAGAAATATGTGATTTTTTTTTTTAACGAACGCTCGCGGTTCCTTATCGGAGGTTCTCTGCTGCCGCTCTCGATTCGACCGAAACGGCATAATTATTACAAATTGCTCCGCGTTAAACAGCGACAAGCGCGGCTAATCAAGCGCGCAAAGTAGTCTCTCGCGCGTTTCTCAGCGGTCGCGGATAAATTGGCTTATATATCGCGCGCTATTCGGGATAATTACCGGCGACGCGTGCAGGACGCGGCGCGGTGTGAGCGAGCGGAATAAATCATACTTTACGACGAGCGGCGCGCGCGAAACGTATTTTCGCGCGTATTAAAACCCCGCTTTTCCGCAACGCGCGCTTGTAAATTGGGGGTGCGCGACGTCTCTTTCATCTGGCGCGCAAAGCTACGCGTCGGCGATCTTTCTCTTCGCGGTTTCGTGTGTGTGTGTTGCGTTCGGAAGTTACACAAACGCGACCAAGTTACGAGCGCGTGATTAGATCGCGCATCTTATTTTCGCGCCGAGTTTTAATTGCTCGTATATCTTTTCTCTGTTTTACCGCGTCGAAAGTATTAAAGAGAGATAACCTCGACGACGCGGCGTCTGCTGCTGCTTATATACTTGAGTCGCGAGTTTTTCTCCTTGGCCGTTGCGCAAGCAGCGGAGATCTGTGCGCTCGTAATTATCATATCCCCAGGAGATGGCACAATCGTCATTCAGAAAAAAAAGCTACTTAATCGCGAGCGAGCGATGGGATGTGATATTTATGTCACCGGCGGCGCTAATTTCTCACGAGCGCCTGTCGGAAAGGAGCGCAGCCGAGTTTTAACACGCTCCTCTTCTCCCGATGTGAAGATCCACGCGCGGTAAAAACAAAAAGCCAATGAGAGCGAGATCGTAAAAGCTTGTCACAAATTCGACACCCACGCCTCGAGCCCGAACTATGTTCGTTCGTTCGGAGAAGGTTTTTTTCTTGGGGGTTTTACGATGTCGCGAGCGATATCTCAAGAGCAAATTACACGCACTAATTTTACGGTCACGCGTCAGGTTCACTTTTACGGTTCTCTGAGAGAACGGCTCTTCAATTCACTTGTGAGTGGAAATATCCGATATGGGGGCCCGCGT
>QVOB01025445.1:0-10908 GCA_014839585.1 Pseudomyrmex concolor
AGTATATTCTCTTTTAATCTGGAGAAGCGTTTTTCATTCCGATCAATAGTTGCAGAGTAAGTGTGGCTCGCAACAGCGGTGATAAAACACGAAGCATCCTCTTAAGACGGTCTTATAAATACAAGATTCTATGAATACCGCGGTCTAAAAGTTTCCTTGTAGTTTATAAAAGCAATATTCAACATTTGTTCTGAACAATTTTCTAAATCCCGAGAGTAAAACTGTTTCGAAAATTTCGCGTAATCTCATCAAAATATAAAGCGCGGAAACTCCAATAGGAATCACGGAATTTTGTATGTCGAAGTGCCAACTTTACACATGCCCGTATTCGCGTTAATTTGCACGCAGCAATGCCGGATATATCGACGTGCGTAAATAAAATTTTTTAACATCCGCTCGACTACGGTGCCACTAATACATTAATTAGCGATACAATAGACACCCGATTTTCCCGCGAGGTCGCGAAATAAATTCCGCTTTGATAACAAAAAACCCGGAACCACATTGAGAGTCTTTATAATATCCAAGTATATAAATTTTCCAAACGATTATCGCGAGAATAACGTAAATTTGAACTTCAAAACATACGCATTTGCAAAAATTATTGCAAGATCTATAATTCCGCGTAAAAAATAAAAGAAAAGAGATAACCCAAGACATTATCGCGGTCGGCGACTAAAACAACTGGTGATGCAGCACATTTGAAGATAAATTCGGGCTCCAATTCCTTCTACGCGAGAGCACTCGAACGACAACGAAAGGCATATCAGCGATTATTCCGTTAAATTCCGGAAATATTAAGTCGAATCGTACGTACGACTATATAAATAGATTATCAGTCTTCTTTAATTCGGTCTTTTAGAGACAAGCGGAAGAGCTGGTTTATGCAAAGTTTTTTTTTACGCCGGAAATTTTCAAGGATATAATCCAAATACGGTAACGCTCTAATTTTCGAGAATTTAAAGTCGGTAGAAAGGAAAAATTAGAAAGTGATAACTATCATATATAATATTATCGAATCAAATGTAAAATGATACATTGAAAATTCACGCATAATTTGTGCGTAATTATTATATTGAAAAAATTTTTTGAAAACGCTCAAAGTGCTCAGCTAATTGAAAGAATTTCGACGGAAGCAACAAGTTGTTTCCGTTATTGTCTACAGTATCAATTTCCGTTTTCCATTTTAATTTGAATTAACTTCATTATTAAGTTACTTAATTTTAACATTATCGAAGCGATTATGTCACGATTCCCCGCCCGTCAGTCACTAATAATTCTGCAACAATGTTGAACACTCCGCCAAAGGGTGCAATAACGACGAGCGTCGAGCGTTCTATGCTTTGATCAAACGCGTTAATGACACACCACCGGCACAACAAACACTCGATATGGGCGAAGTCGCAGGATGCGAAATATGCGCTTGCAGGTAAATAAAGTTTGCCGGCAAGTCCACAACGCGAAAAATGTTTAAGCTCATCAAAATCAGCTGAATATGAAAATTAAAAAGTAACTTTTCATATTTTCTCTTGCCGTTTCTTATATATGCATAAAAGAATTTTAAAAATTGTCAGAAAAATGAATTCTATAATTAAATATATACATAATATATATATATATATATATGGTATATATATGAGCTTGTCCATAAGTTTTCGATAAATTCGTGCGGGCGATGTCGTCCATTTTGCTCGCCAATTTTTTTCTTCAAAGTAACCGATAAATAAAGATGTTTCCCAAAGTTTCAGCTCTTAAGATGATAATTCTAGATCGTTACAATTTTTTTGAAGTTGAAATTTTGGTTCTTTTTGCTTATTTTAAACTGTATATCTCGGTCCTCTTATTAACGTTTGGAGCGCTGAAGGTCTCATTTTTTTTGTTTTTGATCACAGTTTTGAAGACATTTTGATTAGGTTAGGTTAGGTTAGGTTTGTTAGAGCAAGAGAATAGTCTCTGATACACATGTAAAGTGAAAAATGACCTATCAAATCCGTGCTAAATCGCTCCGTTCTCATCAGAAATGGTCCAACCGTTTTCAATTTCTTCCTTTACGATCAAATTTTCGAAATTTGTAAACTACACTCAAAACGATAATAACCGCTTTTCGCTATAACGATCTGAAGTTAGAGAAAATCGTGAAAATCGCCATTTTGCACTAGCTGTATCTTTCTATCAATCGGAAAATGGCTAAAACTTTGGGCAATTATAAGTCTATTTATGCTTTATTGCCCCACAAAAGGTTTTTTTTTTGCTTATTGCTTCTAGTCTACTCTGTGGATTTTTTAATATTGCTTATTTTGGCTATTACATTAGCGATAATTTGCTTATTGGCGCGTATCATTAGCAGCGATTTTTGCAATTTTTATAACAGGTTTCCAGGTATTTTTCTTGTACAATTCGAACACGAAGTCAGATTTTTTTCATTTTTTGTCAGTCGTTCCGAAATCGTGATTTTTGTCATCAAAATCACTGATTTTTTACTAAAAATTCAACTTCAATTTTGTAAACACAGCTTCTGGAAATTATTTTGCGACTTTTATATTTTTACTTTTAATTGATTTTCGAACTCTATTCAGACTCACTCAGACTGTTCTTTTTCCTCCAATAATTTCAACCTCGGTTATGCTAGTAAACACAAGTAACGATTTGTTAATTTAAAGTATTTTTTATTGTATTGCCTGTTTTTACAAACAAAATTAACAATTACAATAATAATTTATTACAATAAAACTCATTAGTACTTGGTCTTCCGAAAACTTTGAGAAGTCTCGCTCCGAAAAATATTTTGAATTTAAATTTTAAATTATCACCACTTTGTTCAAGAAAAACGTCGATAAGTATATGTTATAGTTGAGTTTGTGAAATGAGACATACCGTAAGCCATTGACAAATAAAACCTAAAACCAAGAGTTTTTATACTTTCTAGATTATAAAACAATTACAATGTAGCAAAGTGACTTAATTCATCAAATCTTGTAAAAGAAATGAAGACTACAGAAATGAAGACTACAGAATTTGATGAATAAGGTCACTTTGCTACATTGTAATGTTTCATCATCTTGAAAGTATAAAAACCCTAGGTTTTAGTCTTTATTTTTTTACAGCTGTAAAGGAAATTTTACGATTATTATTATATATAATTTAAAATTTAAATTCAAAATATTTTTCGGAGCAAGACTTCCAAAGTTTTTGGAAGATCAAGTACTCAGTACAATGAGTCTCATTGTAATAAATTATTATTGTAATTGTTAATTTTGTTGTAAAGAGATAATACATTAAAAAATACTTTAAATTAACAAATCGTTACTTATGTCTACTAGCATAACCGAGACTTGAAATTATTAGAGGAGAAAGAACAGCCTGAGTGAGTCTGGATGAAGTTGGAAAATTAATTATAAAAGTCGCAAAAATATCCCAGGGGCTTTGTTTACAAAATTAAAGTTGAATTTTTAGAAAAAAATCGGTGATTTTGGTGACAAAAATCACAATTTCTGAACAACTGACAAAAGATGAAAAAAATCTGACTTCGTAATCAAATTGTATGAGAAAAATACTGGAATGGAAACTTGTTATAAAAATTGCAAAAATCGCTGCTAATGATACGCGCCAATAAACAAATTATCGCTAATGTAATAGCCAAAATAAGCAATATTTAAAACTCTACAGAGCAGACTAGAAGCAATAACCAAGAAAAACCTTTTGTGGAGCAATAAAGCATAAATAGATCTATAATTGCCCAAAGTTTCAGCCATTTTTCGATTGATAGAAAAAAGATACAGCTAGTGCAAAATGGCGATTTTCACGATTTTTCCTACCTTCAGATCGTTATAGCGGAAAGCCGTTGTTATCGTTTTAAGTGTAGTTTACAAATTTCAAAACTTTGATCAAAAAAGAAAGAAATTGAAAACGGTTGGACCATTTTAATGGGAACGGGACGATTTAGCACAAATTTGAAAAAAGTTCATTTTTCCCGTAGTTTAGGTGTGTATCAGAGACTATCCTTTGGCTCTAACGGACCTAACCAAAATGTCTCCAAAAACCTTTAATCAAAACCGAAAAAAATGAGACCTTCAGCGCTCCAAACGTTAATAAGAGGATCGAGATATGGTAAAATGAGTAAAAAGCCAAAATTTTGACTTCAAAAAAATTGTCACGATCTAAGGTTATCATTTTAAGGGCTGAAACTTTGGGAAACATCTTTATTTATCGGTTACTTAGAAGAAAAAAATTGGCAAGCAAAATGGACGACATCGTCCGCACGGATTTACCGAAAATTCATGGACAAGCTCATATATATTCAATTATAGCATTTATACACTATATGTATATATTAATATATATATTCACTATAGCATTACACACTATATATATTCAATTATAGCATTTTTACACTATTTTTATATATAGTATGCAAGACGCAAAAGCACAAATAAACGATTTAATCGCGTATAATCTAGACCAAGTAATATAAATCAATGTGCAGTCCAACGATAAAAGCGGCAACTTTGGACAGCCGAGTAGTATAAATCAACGCGTGGTCAGGCGAAACATGACGCGCATAGCGCGTAGTGAGCGCAGAATCGTCCTCGCGTTTTAATTTTAGATAAATTTATGCGTTTTTAACATTCAAGAAAGTCTCTGAAATAATTTAGAAGGAAAAATTCTATATTCCATATAAAATAATATAATTATATATTGAAAATATTTATCATCCAACACAGATGTATTTATCCACGTCACATTTTGTGTGTATGCACTCAAACGTAGTAAAACAGCATATCCGATCAGCAATTCCGATGAAGTCAATCTTTTATCCGCAAATTACTTTAAAGCGTGTAGAAGCATTGGACGTGTCACCGGTAAAATATTTACACGCTCTTCATCTCTCGCGGCGCGCGTGCCGTTCGCTTTGGTCTCGCGAGACGACGACGACGACGACGCGATGTGAAGGGAAAAGGAATGGATGACGGGAATTAGGTTTTCCGGAGGATATGTGACCGGCTTTTCTAGATGGTGTCTCTATACGACGTCAAAGTACTGCGAGCAGCCAAGTTTCTCGTAAAGCTTCTTTCCACTTTCAGCGTCTTCTTTGCGATACGCGCGATACATACGTTTTATATAAAAATAAACGAGAGAAAAAGAGAGAAAGAAAGAGACGCTCGTACGAGCGGTTTTTTTACCCGTGCCGCAATTACGATTGCTACGTGGAGATGCAATCCGATGAATCCGGATCTGTCATCTGAGTTATTAATATCCTCGACAAAACCACGACAAAAAAATTTCGTTATCCGCTCAAAACGCGGGGACAAAAAAAAGTTCGAAACAAAAAAAAAGAAAAAAAAATTGGTGAAATGAAAAAAACAAAAAAACATTTTGAAAAAAACTGTATTCAAGTCATCTTCTAAGATATGAAAAGTTTCAGTAGAAGAAGAAAAAATATAAGCAGTCTTGTTTAGTCAAACTTGAATTATATTTTGAATTTTTTTATTTTTTTTTTTTTTTATTTTTTTATTTTTTTTTTTTTTTAACACGATATATTATTTGGCTCTACTTGAACAAGTCTGTTTGAAAGAAACAAAAAAAAAACAGAGTTTTAGTTGATATTTTTTTTTCTGAGTTATTCGTGTAGAATCAATCGGTGGTCAGATACTTGTTGGTCTCGTGCGGCGCAGCGCGAAAATCGCAAACGGACCGAACAAAAAGCGGGGAACAATGAAGAACGAACACGCATTTTAACATCGCAAATAACAGCAAACATCGAGCCGCAAATTTCGTGTAGCAGCACGCCGGAGCCGAGCATGCGGTGCGCGATGACAAAACCGCGCGCGGTAGAGACACATCCGCGCGCGCGAAAACGAAACGAGATGAGACGTGACACGGTAAAAACGGAACGAGGCGCGCACGTGGCAACGGGAAAAATCCGAAGAATTTTCCGAAGAACGGGTTTTCCGCGCGTCGTTATATAACCGGAAAAGCTCGGCCGTGATAAAAGCGGCGTAAAAGGAATCCGGATTGATTCCCCGCGAGCGCACTGCCGTCTCCGACGCGTTAATTGTATTAATGGTATTAATTACGATAATGGAGCGCTTCCCTCTCTCTCTCTCTCTCTCTCGTTTCTCTCTTTCCTTCACTCTCTCTTTCTCTATCTTTCTCTCTTCTCTTCTATGCACCCTTCGCGCCCGTTATCCTCGCTCGTGCCACTACCTCCACCGGCCACATCTTCCATTCTTTGTTCCGTCCCTCGACGCTGGCGTCAATTAAGTGGATATCTCAAACGAAAAATTCTAATAAGCTCGTGAAAACGAGTCTCCACAGCCGGGAGGAAAGAGAGAGAGAGAGAGAGAGAGAGAGAGAGAGAGACACGGCGGTTTCATTGGAAAATTCTCAACAACGCTCTCGCGGAAGCAGATGGCGCCGAGGACGACATCGCCGAAGGCAGCGCTTTTTTTTTGCTCTCTCGCCGATGGAGCCCGCGTCCTCTTCGACGCGAAACGTGATGCGTCTCTCGCGAGTACCGCAGCACACTCATTCCACGAGTATGTTCGATCAAGCTTAGTATATTCTCGAAAAAGAGAGAGAGAGAGACAGAGAGAGAGAAAAAGAGATAGAGAATCAACTTGGATCTATCGACAGCGCGGGAAGAGAGTTGATAAGGAAAGGCGCAAGAAAAGCGGAATAACACAATAGTTTGACATAGATGGATATGTTTTTGAAAAAAAAACAAAAGAAAAACCTAGAGATATCTTTGTTCTTCGAGCCGGGCTTCAAACGCACTTTTATGCGTCTCCAGCGCTCTTCATCTTCTACTTTGCGCTCCCAAGTGGTGTTATCTGACGTCCGTAAATGAATATACGGAGCAAAACGCGTATAGAGTGCGGTATGGGAGTCGTATATTTTAAATTACCTTTGTAGAGACGCGACACACTACTCGTCGATAGATAGGAGAATATATATATATATCTCGATGCTTCTCTTTCTCTTTTTCTCTATTGAAGATTCTTTGACGAGTTCAAAGTCGACCCCGCTCTTCGCCAAACATTTTGACGGCAGATTGTAGATACGTACGTGTATGTGACACGGATTCTCAATTTGCATTAAATATGCCTTCAATTAAATCTCGATTTTTCCGATAGTGTTTTTTTTTATTTTTTTTATTTTTGCTTATTTGCATGAGAATATTGAAGTGAATATTGAAAGAGTCTCATATACGTACATATATTGTCCGACGCATATTTCTCTCGGAAATAATCTTGTAAGAAGAAATTTGCATAATTTCTTCGCGATATACGCGTTTTTAATACGTACAATACATGCGACTGTGCTGGAAATAAAGATCTAAAGAGTCAAGGGGAGTGAGGATTAAATTAATCCATATATGATCATAAATTTATTCACGTATAGCGGTTTTGTAGCATTTGTTCTTTTATAAATCTTTTATACACAAGCGCGTTCCCGCTTTTATATTAGAAGTAATTTATCTGAAAGAATATCTTTCGCGCGCGTGCGTATTAAATTAAGCTTCTACATTATTTAGAATTAAAGAACAACATTATTCTACATTATTTAGAATGAAAAAATGTCGCCAATATTACTCACTACGATTTATAACTTACGTTTCTCGAAGTTCGTCGGAAAGTTACACGAATGTACTTATATTACTTTCTGAAATTGTTTATATATACATAATACAATTTAATGAAATCCTATTTTGTAATTAAAGCCGCGTATCAAGCTTCTATTATTTACAAGTGAAAAATAACGTTTTGTTTTTGTTATTTAGAGATAAAAAATGTCACGAATATTAGCTTCCGTTTCTCAACGTTTGTCGAGAAGCTTGTACAAATAATTTTTAAAATTGTTTGTATAATTCAAAAAACATTTCGCATTTTGTTACCGATCAAAGTGACGCTCGTCAATACATGGATTTTGAACACAACGTTTCGAGAGTTCTATTTAATCAAAAACCATTCTCTGTCTGTAGATCGTTGAATAGGTTCTTTCGTGAATCGTGATATACGATCAGAGTCTTTTACATTAATTCATGCGCCGGAAAATTAATTATTCCGCTCGCATTATAAATGCGTTCTGCGGTATTATGCTGTTTCTTTGGCGATGGGGTGTTATTGATAAAATAGCATTATGCGATCGTTGAATGCGGGAGATACGATGCTGCTATGTAACGATAGAACAGGATATTGACCATGTATAAAAGTCGATTAAAAAACCTCTCGTCAATCAGACGCAAAAAACATTCCGTCATTAACGTACTGTGTATCAAAACTGGGAAGGATGCGCACGAAATAAAACAGCAGAATGTGTCAATCGGACACAGTTTTAGTCGGAAACGACAGGAAACGGACACATAATTCAATTGAGCACAGTCCCGATCGGACGCAGTCCTAATTGGACAAAAAACAGACATATAACAGACCCAATCGGACACAAGCTGGAGCGAACACAAGACAATCTCAATCGGATCAGTTCCAATCAGACATAATAAACAAAGGAATATTACTATTATCACGATATATATTGCTTGTCAATATATTTCAATATCGTAGTGACATAAATGGGGTTAAGAGGATCATAAAGTGAATCTGTTTTATCGATAAAACTGAAGTTTTTGCTCACACTAATCTTTTTTTTTGGCTGTGTGGATTGATAAATCCATTTCTACAATTAAAGTACATTCGTACAATAAGAGATCCTGGACGTCCAAATTTATATAACACAATAAAAAACTTGAAGTTTAGAAAACATTTTTTCTTATTTTATTACATAAATTTGGACGTCCCGGATCTCTTATTGTATGTACTTTAATTGTAGAAATGGATTTATCAATCCACACAGCCAAAAAAAAGATTAGTGTGCGCAAAAAATTCAGTTTTATTGATAAAAGACCTACTTTAGGATCCCTTTAAGTTAAGTTAGGGTTAAGTTAGGTTAGGTTAGGATGTTTCGGGGAAAGGGACTCCGTCCCTTCCTTGTATATACACGGTGTCCTATAATTACTTTAACTCTCTCAGACGTTATGTAGACAGGTAGAAAGAGTAAAACTGAGTCGAAAAGTTCTGTACCATTTTGCTAGATTCGCAATAGTTACCAAGATCTTAATTAGCAAAGATTCGCGAATAAACATGCATCGGGCTGTCTTATGCGCGTAAGACAGCCCAACGCGTTTCGCGCGGCTATCTTGTATTATGTATATGTATAGTACTTATAGTATATGCTGTTATATTAGCTCCTCCCATAATGCATGCTTTATCGCGGCTCTTTGTTAATTAAGCTCTTAGTAACTATTGCGAATCTCGCAAAATCGTACAGGATTTTTCGACTCAGTTTTACTCCTTCTACCTGCCTACGAGAGATGTTAAAGTAATTGTGAGACACTTTGTATATGATAGTATACGATACGAACAAAAAGAATCTAAAGCGTAGTTTTGTTTTAATACTTTTCGTCGAAAAAAAAACGATGGTCTATTTTTAACACTTTTTTGTCAACAACTTTTTAATAAATAACAAGCGACGGCTAAGACTATTTTATTGTTACTCAGAAGGAGTAACTTTATAATACATTTGAATTTCCTTTTTTTGATCCGATTGCTATTGTGTCTGATCGGGACTGCTATGTGTGTTTATTTCAGATCGTATCCGTTTGGGACTGCATCTATAATTGAGACTGTTACGTGTTCGTTTCAGATTGTGTCCGTTTGAGACTATATCTAATTGGATAACTCTTTCGTGTCCAAATGCACATCTAGGAGTCTCAATAACTCTGAATACTTTGATATTTATTTATGATAGATAATTGTTACTATAATAACTGAAAAAGAAGTAAGACTAATTACAATCAAACGCAGATGCAGAAAAATATTAGATTAATGACAAAGTTAGAGTGGATCATTTTCGTAATGAATTACAAAATCAAAATATTAAAAATTAATTTGCGAAAAGATAAAATGCCAAGAAAACCTAAAAAAAGTACCAAACAGATTAATTTAAACTCTCAACGTTTTTTTGGCACCTTCTATCCGCAAACCAGGGACGTTTATGTCCCATTATATTTTTCTCTATGTTAAAGTTAGTAATTTTTCTATGTTATAGAAAAATTCTGAAACAATGTATGTAGTATCTTTAAACCTTCTACTTTACGGATCAATTAAAACATTTTGGGAAAACGTATTTGTTTCAATAATGTTTTAATATAAACAAAGTAACTCGAGTGTTATAGTAACTCAAAATGTAGTCTTATTTAAAAAATCGTAATTTTCCAAGAAATTGATTAAGTTGAAGAAAAAAGCTTAAATTGAAGATAAAGGTCGCAGCTTCCATAAAAAAATTATGCTATTGTATTTTATTAAATATTTTGGATGTTGGATTTTTTTTATTTTTTTTTTTATTTTTTTTTTTTATTTTGTTTTGTCATTATGGCTGTCAAAGTTGTACTGGAGATCTGAAATTTCGCCGTTGTTATGTTCCCCTCTATACAACATTTTTTAGGGCGCGATCGAACTTCTGTCCCTTCTCTCGTCTGTAAATTATAAACGTAAGTAGATTTTGGGAAGACACGAATGGCCCTGGTTTGCAGTTTGAAGATTAAAATGAGAATAAGTTACGGACGTTGCCGAGTCTCATTAAACTTAAATAATAAATATAAATTGTTTTTACAAACAAATAAATAATTAAATTTTGCGCACAAATAAATGCGCAACGATAGAATATAAAATGCACGTGAAACAAACTTATATTTAACTCATTTAAACAATAATGTGTCGCACATTTATCACAATATGACGCACTATTATACGATATTCCGCGGTATAATACAGGGTTGGGCAGAAAAACCTGACACATTTTAAAAAATCGTAATTCCCCCCCAAGTGAAAAGAGGGCGCTGTAACTCCGGGA
>QVOB01025446.1:0-10909 GCA_014839585.1 Pseudomyrmex concolor
CTACACAAATGCACTATTAAACAATTATTGGTGAAATTACAGTCTATGGCCATCTTTTCCGTATGGCCATAATACCCCCATTTACCTTACATATAAAGTAGTTTATACACATAGTTATGTATGTAAAAATATATTATCTTGTATAACATATAAAGAACAGCTATATAAAATTCATAGAGCACACATGTGTGTATATATACATGTGCAATATATAGTATACATATATATGTATATTTTATATATACATATAAAGTATACATGCATATGTATATTTTATATATAAATAATATTGTGCTTGTAATTTTATAATCAAATAATGTTTTATTTTAGTAAGAATAGAGAGAAAGATATAAGTCACACTCATGAAATAATGTTAGAATAAAAACATAACACAATAAGATAAAAAGTTTTGATATTGATAAAATATCTATACATAGAAGGAATATTAATTTCGACATTGTCATTTTAATTAGGGGTTAAAATGTACGCGATTCGACCGTAGGCGACTGCTAATTCTAAAGTTTCTGTAACGAAACAATTGATATATTACATGCGCGTATCAGTCCTGATAGAATATCGCAGAATATGTATTGTTGCAGGTGTAGATATAATATATCTCTATGTACAAAACATGATATGAATTACCGATAATAATTGTTTGATGAAAATCCATTGACCTAGGAAGAGAGCTTTATGCGTGAGTTAGGTTAATAATGCAACATTAATAACTGGGCTCTCTCGCTCAGAACTTTGTACAGGATCATTCAAGGGTTTGTTATTTCAATGAACTTTAGCTTCAAACTATAGAATCTCACAAGCTGCTTTCAAATATAAGCAATACTTCATTATTGAATAATGTTACATTACACGACTGCGTTATTTGACGTAAATAAGTCAGTCTTTTTTTCTCGTATTATAAAAAAAAAAGAAAAAGAAAGAGATCGATTTTTTCCGTATCATAAAGAGAGAGAGAGAGAGAGAGAGAGAGAGAGAGAGAGAGAGAGAGAGAGAGTGCATCGAGTAATACAATAAACACAATTGAAATAAATGGACTTATATCACAAAACAGGATAAACCTGTGACTACTCCGATATGTTCAACTTATATTTTTGATTCCTTATATATTTGCGTGCGAGTCGTCCATTTCCGCCGATAGCACACTCTCACTGCACTACCACAATCGATGGATTGTGTTCTCGAAGGGCGGATATTTATATTGTTTGAGAGACGAGAAGAATGCTGATATATACGCAATAAAACGGGTTGCTGACGACTACACATCTACTAACGCGCAAAGACGATATAGTATACAGTTGCACACATATCAGATCAGATATTGCAATAACTTATCGTATATACTGAATATTAAAGTTTTTCGCGATGCATCGTTGAATTTTCGTATTAATACGCAAAATCGCGAATAAATATTGACTAGAATATATTATATTGTTACAGTCGATTGAATGACTTTATTAACAGAGCAGACAAATAAAATTAGTAGCAATTTCTGTTTCGTGATTAAATTTACGAAACACATTGAAAATATATGATATGTAAACTATTTTTATTTTAAGACTAACGTAATAAATAACATTTTTAAAATGAGAATTTAAGTGAATTTACACATCGTTAAGAATATTTACGCACAGACGTAATTTGTATACGATATCAAAAACGCGACATGTGTACTAAATTTGTTTCCGATCGATAAACGAGAAGATCCGGCGATAGAGCAGCTGCACAGCGCACTAGAAGAAGAGAAAAATATCATACGGAACCGCGAGACAGTACGTTGCGTTGGGAGCATTTATCTTTATCTAGAATTTATTCCTATTAAGCTGCATTCTTGCTGCAAACAACGATTCTCGCGAATTTTCTCTCAGATCGAACTCATCGTTGAATATAAATTTGTTATATTCCTATAATGTTATATTCCTAATTTGAAGATTAGTCTGGCGCGAGTCGACATAAAAAAATGATATTTCAAAGTTGAAATGAGTTGACAGAATACACACACATACACGAGCATGTCGGAATATGAAAATATCGATCAGACAACTATACGGGAAGAACGCGCTTCTGTAAAATGACAAACACCAGAAAAGTCGTTTGAGAAAAGTCACAGAGATTTTTCAGCGGCCAATCAAAGTTCGTTACATATTCTATTTTTTATAGAAATGATAGATGATTTTCATAAAAATATGGTAATGTATGTCGATCGTATTTTCAGATTCCATCATGTTTGGTCATAAATTATCTCTTTGTTACATTGTATCGATTGTGTGTCACATTCATTTTGGAAGAAAAGTATTTAAAATTCACTCAAAATATATTTATCGATTATTATACATTTCACTATTTATTGCCTTCTGTTGCAGCACATATATTTTTTATACAATATTTTTTTAATAACAAACTAAAACTGTCATGAAAATAATTTGTCAATGTCGGAGATTAATAGGATGCAAAACGAATCACTCATGCATTATATAATATGGATTTCGAAACAAAATACTTTCAAAAGATTATTTATTTCATTGCACATTGCAGCAAATATATCTAAAACGTAGTACAACATGAAAGTTTTTTTGTTTTACACTGAAAACAGTATTTCTAAAAAATTCTCATTCATTTACATTGCATCATTGTGCATCAATACATTTGACCTGATTTTCTTTTGCAGTGATATTGAACGCGTAACCAGCGTTTTTTTCTATAGAAAATTTGCAATTTAACCGTAAACCTATCGTAGGCTACAAGAAAAGAGTATTAAGCGCAAAAGTAGCTTTGTGACAAATGAATTTTAAAGAGGAAGTCGTAAATGTGTTGGTATAAAATTAACTCTCTTGTTTTTTTTCCCTCTATCTCTTTCTTGTCTTTTTTAGAGTAAACGATAATTTAAAAAAACATTAAAAAAGAATTAAATTAAATCTCGTAAATATTTTTCAAAATGTTCAGTAAAAAATATAAAATACTTTTTGCACAGAGAACAATTTTTTTTTTATATTCTTATAATAAAGTATTAATTACTGTTACATTAACAATTTCTATATTGCAATACAAGCCGATATTGCGATATTAAGAAGAGAAAGTTGTATGGGTTAGCTTGTAGAAACAGATAATTACGTTTTCATCTATAAAGCCTATCTGATAACCAATGGCACTTTATACCTGGCGAGCCGAACTCGATTTCCTGAGAGCGAAGTTGCGTTACACGCACAGAGGTATCAACATCCGGCGGTGGTCCGGCTGAAGTATTGTTCTTCGTAAAAAGCAAAAGCGAATTGCGCGTCCCAGTTTCGTTTCAGCATCGATCGGTTAGGCTTGTGACACTACATTCTGCCACTATCGTAGATTCTGGCTGCAATTGTGCTTGCGATACAACATAACTTTGACTCGCATATTTACGCTTGATTTACACACACACATATATATAAAATGTATACAAGCGCAAATCGACGCGATAACGTGTATAAAAGTGGGCGTTTAATGGACGTTTCTCTGGGATTTATTATACGTAAGCTTATGATGTAGTGTAAACAGTATTACCTTTATTGATGTATTAACGTTAGATACAAAGCATGATTCGTTCGTTGAAACCATACCAATCGGCTTTACATAAAATCAACCGACGCGGGCGTTAATTACAAACCTCAAGTAGAAATTTTTATTATACATGCCAATTATGCGAGTTAATGTAGGAATTATTGCAAATAATTCAAATGTTTTGACAGATAATCGCGTTACGGATAATGTTTGTATATCAAGTTTGATATATCAAAGTACTTACTCTTAGACAAATGTTTTGAATATTGCTATGCGACATCCGGGTTCATTTTAATAACTTATTATATTTAACATCTCGAAAGTATAATAATCTTTCAGAAAGTAAAATGAGTTTACAAGCATTTACGTAACACGGGGATGCCTTGTGAGACCTCGAAGTGAGAGTCGTCTGTTTTCTTTGATCGACGATGCGAGATCAAAGCTCTGTTCCTTCCAAGCGTAGTTCTCGTTATCACGGCGACATAAACACACACACACACACACACACACACACACACACCTTAATATTCTCGCGAGATCGTCCTAGCTGTGTATTATAGCTGAGTTAGCACCACGCAACCATGATAATGCACATCCACGACGATTCTGAGAGAGAAATAAAAATTAGAGAGAGAAATAAAATTTCTTTTGCCGAGGCAAAAGAAATCGGTATTCTTTTTTTATGAATATAAATTTTTAATATAACACAAAACATGATACGAAGGGATATAGCAAGAACTTTGACTTTATCGTAGCAAAATAACTAGATTTCTAATAATTAAATATTACGATATAAACACAAATTGTGTTCTCTAAAGTAGATAATGTATGTGCTAATGTATGTGCTTTTTGATCATTTTATCAGTTATTATTTTATCGAAAAAAAACAATAACACAATAAAAAATAGGTATAAAGAAAACAACAACATAAAGATATAATAAAAAAAAGTTTCACGTCTACGATATACGTACCATATATATAATACCTACATCAGAATTCGTGAGTGAATATTTTTTATTTTTTGGAGTGATCTTTACGGCGTTGCTCTTAAATGAGATTTTAAAGTAACGTAAATTCGATCGATAAAAGGACTCGAGGTACTTAACTGGCGCAAAGTTTTTCAATCAACCGTGTAATCTATGTGCTTGATTGTTGTATAGCATCTACAACGCGAGAGAAAAATGGTGTCGCTTGCAAATGTTTACTCTTTTCGTAAAATTTACATGTTGAACAAAACAATCGTGTGCATATATAGAAATTAAATATTTCAAGTAATATATAAAGTTATAAAGCATTAGAAATCTTTGGTACTCAAAAAGCGATATTTTATTTTGCGATTTCGCGATATTTTGTTTTGCACGAAAACCGCTAGTTTTTTTAATCTCTTAAATTTTCGTGTAACAAATGTTTCTATATCTTGTAATAAATATTAGAATTGTTTGATCAAACTGAGAATGGTCGCGCATGAAAAAACTGCTGATAATCCTACGCATGAAATCGTTCTCAAAATCGACAAACGTATAATAAAATCGAATACGATCACCGTTTATGTAAACGCGTTTTATTACTATCCGATTAATGAAAAAATAATTGCTTTGGCTAATGGATCTTTAAATAATAGATTACTTGATAAAATACTAGCGGAAGAAGAATATATTCCAAATCAGAACACTTTAATTAGTGCGTATACATTTATATGTTTTACATGCGTTTTTTTACATACATGCGTATACATTACATATGTAGAAAGACATAAAACTACCAGTCGTATTTCATAGATGTAACACATTATACTTCGTGTTTTAAAAGACTTACACTTTTAATTTCCTCTTAAATTGCAATACCATTTGCAGTAAAGCATTTCTTATGTAGATACATGTAATTGAATTATATTCGGCCATCGAAGAATTGAAGAGAGAACGGTGACGCGAGAGACATGTTATATATCGTATTTCGGGCAATGACGAAACAAAGTATTATTTCCAGGACGCTGAATGCAAATAAATGTACGAGATATTTGTTGAAGGCGCGGCAATACTTTGTGAATTGAAGGTTTTTACAAAATATCAATGTTTCATAATAACGCGCGGCTCGCCTAATACGTTAATGCACAAGAATAAACAGAGTGTGTAAACGATTGGCGGCACAGCTACACGCTAATTCATTGCACCGCGCGCAGAACAACCGTTTTCATTGATTGCAAGCAAATTGACGATTGTAAATGTATGTGACATTCATCTGATTCGAGATTATCAATGCATATGTAACGAATATTTTCCAAATAACATTTATTTGTTGTATTGTCGCGCTCTCGATTACAATCAATCGTTTTGGCTCGCCGGAATTGCGAATGATCTATTACTCTCCAAGTATTGTAATATTAAATGCATTGTTTATAGATAACAATTGTTGCAACGTCTTCAGATTTTAGAGTTTAATTAAACTGAACGATTACAAGAGTTTTGGAAAAAACATTCTTTCTTATAAATTTGCTTTTATGTTACTTTGATTTAAAGATATTTGATTAGTTCATGAAACATTCAGCGTGTTCAAATATGCTTCTGTTATTTTGACGTCATGTTAATTAGATCGCAAAAAAACTTTTTAATCCTAACAAATCGTTAACTCGTAAGAATCGCAAATACGCGCTGAAAACTAAAGTATATTTTTTATTTAACATAAACACGGTCGATTTATACATATATATTGATAACCGTGATAATGATACAAGAGGCAAAACGGTCGTCCATCATAATTTTGTTTAAACTCCCCTCCTCCCAGGAGAGGCATTCTTTCCGTTCCGTTCCGTTTATTGTCTTGCTGTATTTCTTTTTATCGGAGAAGGAATATCGAGAATTTATAATTATCATCTGGTGGCGTCTTATCAAAGCGCGTTTTCTCACGCCGATATCGACTGACCGCCACTCTATCATCGTTAAGTCCATTAATTGACGTTAAGTAGATTGAACGAGCGGTGTTGCAACAAGGCAAAGTAAAGCTGTTCTGCGCGCGAACCATGATCCTCCGTATAGCTCTGTTTATTGTTTTCTTTCTACTTATTGTTAGCCTCATCGTTATCATTTTTTGTACCACAACGAGAAATTCTCACGATATCGTTACTTTCATTGTTGGCTTATCAATTCCAACATGTTAACTGACACACTCGGCCAATAAATTATATTTCCTCCGGTTATATTTGATTAATAAACTTAGAGCGTTTAATTATAAGTCATCGAGTTATTGAAAAAGAAAAATTTTGAACCGAGAAACTTTTATTAAACTGCAACGTTTCAACAGTCATATGATTCTCAATAGTACTGATTCACAAGAGAGAAAAAGAGAGAGAGAGAGAGAAAGAGAGAGAGAGAGAGAGAATATATGTGTGTTTGTCTGTTCTTTCTTTCTATACTCTCATGACAACAGCCAATGCAAGAAATTTAGGTCAAATAGCTGTTCTTCATTATATACTATATAGCTTTATTAACGATACAATGTCAAGAATGTGTAATATTTATGAATGTTTAAAGATCTATAAACTCGATCACGTGATTATTCGGAGAGGTAAAATTTGAATTATCATAAATAATATTCAAATTACAAATGCATAAAATTGTTAAGATATTATCACTGTAGTTCAAAAAAAGGTTTATTAGAACTTTTTTTTAATTTATACATTGTTTTTCGGCCAGCTTCGTTCAGTGTGCTTTGCTTTGCATCAGTTCCATTTACTTAATTACATTATTTCTATCTTTTGTTCTTTCAAATAAAAGCGTTAAAAGATAGTACATAATAACTCCGTTTGTACCTCGAAACTGTTTCTTTGTAGCGAAAATTCAAGAAGACAAAAAGCTCGGTTGGCTTTCAACAAACTATTAAAAGTGCAGAAAAGGAGAAAACATAGATAAGAGGAAAAAGGATCTCTCGCGTGTCTGCTTCGATAGTCAAATCTCGTTTCCCGAACTATGATATATCGATTTTAATTTATTTGAGAATAATATCAATCCGAAGCAAATAGAAATATTTTCGATTGCGTACTTTTTTGTAATATCAGAATAAATGTTCGAAAGAAACTTCCGGAGTATTTTGTATGCTATTAGTACACACGTACAAAATTAATTAGTAAAAATAATAAGATAATATGTTAAAAAACAATAAAAAAAATTTCTGTAAGTACTATTTTTGAGTGTTTTCTTCCAATAATATTCAAAGATATTTTGAAGTTTGTGTTGCTGTTCTATTCTTTTTTTCTCATATTCGCTGCTCTTATAAACAGAAGGAAAGAGTCAAAAAATTCATAGGTTCTGAAACGCGGAAGAAGGCAAAGAAACGTGTAGCATCGAGCTATGCAAAATAGTTGTTTTTATGTCTGACACTTTACTCTTAAAATGTACACACATATGTATATAATTTAATTCATTTCCTATATTTCCGTATTAGTGTGTTTTCATAAAAAATATCATATTCCGTTTTTACTACATTTTGTTACTTTGTGCATTTTAGAGAATATTTATTTAAATTACTACATAAACTTCTGTTTTTATAATCATTTGCTGTAAATACAAACGCGTCGGCAAAGATATATAGATCTTTAGGTCTCAAACTTTTCTAATTATTTTAAAAGCTTGTACTTTTTATTATTAACAAAAATACGATTTTGGCTTTATTATCGCGTTTTACCAACACAAGATTTTCAATGAATTCCGTATGTTCTTCGGAATACGCGTGTATTTCTGCGTGTTTACCGCTACAGAATATGGTACGTTTCCGGTCTTTCTTGAATCGCTTACAAAACTCAATTGAGTACAGGAGTACACGCTCGCGAGTACAGGAAAGTCGCGCGGGCAAGTGTAAAAAAGCGCGGTAAAAGAAATTGAATATTAGTGTCGCTCTTTCTGCACACGACGTTTTAGTAACGAATATCACTGCGATCTGTCAAGTACAGAAGGCGAACAATTAAACAACAGTAAACGCGTGCAGCGTCACACGACACACTCCCAAACGGGGTTTTGTGAAACTGTAATGGAAAAGCTTTACAGCCTGGAAATTACGTTCTCTTTTCGCGGCCATATACAATAATATACATGTCGCGCGATGCATACATCTGCGTTACTAGGTCAGCAAAAGTGATCGACGTACAACTGACGCGTCAAACACGTGGCCGTGAAATTTTCAATAATTATGTATTATATTCACGGTTCAATTGAGAGAAAATACATTTTGTAGGACAATTTTGTTATTTATTGTTGTCGTGCATTAAATACATCTATATATGTATATATAGGTATATATATATATGTATACATATGATTTTTATGCGTCAAGCAATAAATATATGTGCCGAGCAATTTTCATAACACGAAACATATCACGATGTGTAATTAAAGTGATAGTCGTCAGTAACGTCTTTGTCATGCACTTAATTACTTTATTTATAAAATTGTTACGCACTATATCGAAAAAAATACTTGAACTTCAAATGAACGCTTATAAAGCTGCGTTCTGATACCAGCGAGATAATTAGATGTTCTCGTGAGTGATCACCGGTGTTAAAACGAGACTGATATTCTGTATATGTCACATAGTAAATGTGTTAAATCGGTAAATGTATGTACTTACTTGACGAGTAAATGTTGAATCTTAACTAACTCCGCGTTTATCACTTTGTTTTATTTTCTTTTCATAATTTTTTTCTCAATTTCTAATTATCTCTTTTTTGTTTTTAAATTCTCTAGATATACATGTATATATTTTTAAATCTATTATACATAGTTAAATAATGTGGCTTAACAGCGTAATATTAGAGGATTTGGCCGCAAACTAACGCGGAATCTAACGAGAAAATATTTCTCTCCACACAGCTTTCTGATGCAAGTTTCTATTTTGAGTTGCATACTTGATGCAATATTCTACTGAAGTATCCGGAAAGTTAGCGGCGTTACGCGCAACAATAATGAGGAACGGCGGTGCATTGCCTCCAGGAAAATGATATAAAATTTAGATATAATAATCTCGTATTAAATTTTATTTTTGCGCCGTAATGTATACATGTATATTTAAATAAAATGATAAAATGATATATATTTAAAATAATGATAGAGAAAAAGAATGTGTGTGTGTGCATGTGTGTGTGTGTGTAAAATATATAATATTAACGAGAAAAATACAATTATATCATTAAAACTTTGGATTCACTTGGTTCTCGACATTGATTGCTAAAAGCGAAACCGCGAAACGCATCAAACGATCGTGTAAATCAATCGACGTCAAGATTGACAAGTGATTGATCAATGTGTTAGATAAACGTTTCATAAATCTTGTTGAATTTTAACTTTCAGTAAATCAACTTCATAGAATCATTCTTATCTTTCTGTAGAAAAGTGACAAAATTGACACACGTTTTTGTCGTTCATATCGATATATATGCAATATTTAATTAACAGAGTTAATTAAAACTAATTAAAAACGGAATTAATAAAAATATACTGATAAAAATACAACCGATTTTATATTAAACAAAACGTTATAAACAAAACGATATAAAATATTGTAAAACTTTTTATTTTTAGCGTGTGTGTGTGTGTGTAAATGTATCTCTGCAATAATAAAGTTTGTCAAGTTCGTCTCTTTTTACAAAGCGGTAACACACTTTTACTAAGTGAGAGTTTTTAAGATTCTTCTACGTCTTTCTCTCTGTACGAAAAATCTTTCTATTTCTGCTTGAACAAAACATAGCGAGAAATTTCAGTCATAGGATCCATTACGCTAAAGCAGATCCTAGATATAAGATCGGAAATATCGCTCTGGTTGAAGCGTATTATATATCACAAGCCGACTTCTTTACAATTCAATTGCATTATTCATCCGGAGCAGCTGCTAAATTGAATCATTAGTCAGTTTTTAGCCGCAAGTTGCGCGAGCGTAATTAACATTGCTGCGAGAGCGGATGGTTCTTCCAGTCGAATTTCACGGCAATCTCCTTTGTTTCGCGCGAGATGCAAATGCTCGAAACGATTTTCATCGTGGCGATCACTCAATGTTATTTCTCATCGTTAAAGCGATTTGTTTACCGAGTTTGTGCAAACATTACAAACAGAAGTGCAAATCGGATTCTCTTGATTTCGTGATATAGCGCGATGAGAATCATATTGCACGATAACGAGACGTAATAAACATCATAAAGTATACTTCGCAATTAAACAAGTTAAATAAGATTTAAAGAAATTTGCGTTTTCAGCATAGATTTAAATTTCTTTTCAAGCAATTTTTATCGGAACTTTTGAATACAATAAATTATTATTTTTACGTGAATTTTATTTTAAAAAATGAAATTGAAGTCAAGATTGACAAGTGATTGATCAATGT
>QVOB01025447.1:0-16833 GCA_014839585.1 Pseudomyrmex concolor
ACCCCTGTGCGGTTGCTCGTTAATTCTTCCGTTTTTGTTGAACGAGTATATGAACGTGCGATTCACTCAAGTGTTTCAAGACGAATTAGTTTCCTCGTTCTTCGCCGAATGAAGAATCGCCATATCGAAAGATAATCAATCATTTCTCTCTCTCTCTTCCTCTCTATTCTCTTTTTCTTTTTGCATTGCAAACTTGAAATATACTACTTCGAATTTTACCGTACAGCTAAGATGTTGGCACAATGTACGTATTTTAATATCTCTTCGTATTCGTGTCACAGCGTTGTTTAAAATTATTTAAATATTTATGTTGCATGTATGCGAGCTAATATTTAAATATATTTGTGCGTATTGTTATTTTGTTACACAGAATATGGCACAGAGAGATTTCTTCGAATATTAAGAAGTAAAATAACGTGATTTGACAAATGTGAACTCTTTCAATTCTGTTCTGAAGAACCGGAATCCAACGATTAGTAGAATTTTATCGCTTGCTTCTGTGCGTAATAAGTAACCGCGATTCAAATGTTTCCTGCAATTTTCAATGCGATAAACAGTGCAGATTTGATTCTCGCGATCGTTTAACGAGTTAATCTCTCATTTTTAATTTTACGTTTTGCCTCTACGTAATAGGATTAATTCATCGTCGCTGGTACAATGAATAATATGCAAATCCGTCCCCGTGTACGCCACACAATAATAACAGATATTTCATACAACAAAGATCGATGAGCGGAAATATTTATACGCACCTCGCACATATATACAAGAGGGGGAAGGAATTCATTAATTACAAATGTTGCAAGCTCTTCTTAACCAATTGTGAAAATTTGTTTAATTCTCCGAGACAAATTTCAAGGGAAATTCAGTGAGCCTCGAAATTTTTGCGCTCGTGTTATATTAATGTTCTCAAACTTTGAGATAATTTCTCTCGATATAAAATATTTCAAAAACTTTCTGACACAGCCTAAGTGCGAAGGTAGATTAAGACTGTGTGTCAAAAAATTTCAGACACGCCGTATAAATCTTTCTTTTAACGTTTACTCGCGCGCGCGCAATGTACGTCTCTTACGTAAGATATTCGCAGCGCGCTGTAATAATTTTTCGCGCAGAATTATGTGCGAGGAAAAGATGAGAATCACTGAGCTACTGCTCGTCGAGCGAAGCGCTTCGTGCGGAGATGTAATTAATCGTGCGAACGTCAGACGCGGGCGCGCTTTAAGATCGGGATTACACACTGGTTATAAAATGCATGAGCACTCGCGAGAGCGCACGCTGAAAAGTCGCGCGGAGGCTCGCTCGCGTATTTATATTCGCGGAGAGGCGAATCGAAAGACTTAACGAGGCGAACTCGTAAAATATTCTATTTCCGAAGAAAGGCAGAAAAGGACGCCGCCGTCGCCGCCAACTCTCGGACTTTAAGCGGCCGTTTATTTGCGGAACGAAAAAGTTCGAACGATATTTGATCTCAGTCGCGCGCTTGTCAATGAAATAAAGTTAGGTTCGCTCCTTTCACGTTTGTGTGTGCAAGCTAACTGCTTGTATACCAGTTCTGGCGCCGACTTGTCGAGATGGGATTAAACAGAACCGCGGCGAAAACGTTTCTCGGCTCTTTCCTTCTCGAGACGGTTCGACATAGTTGTCGCGAAAAATGTTGCCGCGGATAAAATAAATTCCGTTGAATGCTTCTGAATTAGTTACAGTTAAGTATATGCGCATAATTAACGCGCGTGAGTTCACCTTTATGGTGTTCGGTGATATTTGTTTTTTTTTGTTTTTTTTTTACTATCTGGGCCTGGTGGATCTACGGAGCCTCAAAGAAAAATTTAATTATATCGATTTGAACAATATTACAAAGATTTAAAAAATTGAAACCATCAAATAATTCAGTAAATTTTCAATTTTGTACGTGTATGTAATCTACATATTGGATCTTGTCGCTTCGTATTCGCGGAATTGCGCTTGGTTTTTTATTCGTATGTAACTTACGTAACAGGATACTATCTCGCGTCGCAGTATTACGATGATATATATCGTGTGAATGGCTAAACTAGTCGGACCGTATCGACTCGCTGTAACACCGGAAATGCCGAGGTCATCACACAGCGCGCGCTGCTGTGACGTAGGCGAATCACGAGGACATCAGAAGCTACAAATTGCGCCGATATCTCTGATAGGCCGGGACGACCTTTCGTAAGACGCGTTGTCGGGGGTGCATCGGCTTTGCGAAGCCACTTTAGAGACGATATTGGGGGACACGGGAGTCCATTACGAAGAAGTTGCGGTCTACATTGCCTCATCAGGAAGTCGTTAACCCAGCCCGCCCGACACCCTGCGTCCTCCGCGCGCGCCCCCATCATCTATGCATCTTCTGTAACGATTACCTTTCGTAGTTCCGAGAGCTTTTGAACCGCGCCCTTCGGGAACAGAGCGCGCAAACATAAAGTTGTATCTTTATCTTGAATGTGATTCTTTTGCGATTTAAAAAAAACCCTTCATTTTTTACGACCATAAAATGCGCGTAAAAGTTTTATGTTGATTGTTATTTGTAAATTGCGAGATTTTAAAAATGAGAAATCTCGAGAAATCGTTTTCAAATCGCGACACAAGAGCGCTTCTTTTGCTTCTATATTTCATCGGAGATTATCGAATTTCTATTTGAAGAGGCTATATGATATAAAGATATTTCTTTGCAATTGCGTGACGATCTGGTTACGAACTACGTACGTGTGATTGGCACGTTGATCTTCAAATCGCCTTAAAGGATTGGAAACTAGATTATCGAATAGACCTCCAACTTGCTAGTCACTCGGCTGATCTCTTCATCTTAATTGAAAAATTGATCCGGATATTTCGCACAAGTAACAGAAAAGTTATTAGTGCAATAAAAAACTAATAAATAAAAATGTGATAATAATAAAAAACGTAAGATACAATTTAATAAAAATTTAAATCAAGATATTTTCGATTTATACGGAAATTAAATTAAATTTTTTTTTTTTTTGCCGTCGCATTTTCGAATAAATTTCCTTTCAACGAATGCAATAATTAATCAACAAAATGAAATCGCAATCAATGGAAATTGGTTCTCGCGTCGAGAAATTTTCGAAATAACACGCACGCAAAAACCGGGGGATAGAACAACGACGGGAATTTCCCGAAAATAGGATGTCCAAGTCAGCCGGAAATTGGAATCCGGCTTGCGCAACTTATTTCACGATGCAAATTCTTTGGCCCTCAATTTTACGTTCTTCTGGCGGCGAAATACGCGAGCGGCGCCGAAAAATATTCCGACTGTCCGAATATAAAGCTCCGGAATTCCCGGGTGTGCGGACACATACACACACACATACACATTCACGAGCGTGGAAAATCTCTCGCGTACGAGACAGAGAGAGAGAGAAGTCAAAGAAAACTGAATATCGTTGGAAGTTTTATCGATGCAAATATTCTTTTTGATTTATCCCTGATACGCATCACGTCCGACTCCTCGCGCGAAACAACTGGCTCTCAGAGCGCGCGTCCCTCGCGGGACGACACCTCTCGGAGATAACTGAATTCCAAACACATCCTTCAAACTTTCATATATAATTTTCCCGGACGATGCAGTGGAAATATTGTGCGCCCCCGCAATGTCCCGAGACGATATTACAGGATACGGAAATTCGTGCGCGTGTTACGCCCGGTCGCCCGGCTATAAGCCGTACGTTGACACGTGTCTTTCTTATATTGTGGGGCAGGATGTTTCTGAAAAGACATTGCGAACGTAATTGATGTCTCGAAACTACCTATACGCTTTTAGCTGCGCACGCGAGCGAGTGAGGAATAAAACGAATTCTGTACATGACGTTTTGTAACACGAGATAAATGTCCCAATGACCCGCACTAATGGCCGGACATTTACCTTTTTATTTTTTCTAAAACAAAAATATCGTGCAAATGTAGGATCAAATCAATTGCATATTCGCTGGAGAATTTCCTGGAGATATTTTCTCGTCGATAATAAAATCCTCCAGTGTATATCAGACGGACACACAGTCGATCGCCTTCATTATAGATTTTTAAACTGCACTTCGCAAACTGCGAATTTTTCAGAGTTTTCACATCGACTATTCTATTCGATGACGAATCATCGCGCGTGATGTAAGCGCGCGGTGACGCAAACGATGGCGGATACGCACATGTACAACCGATCGCGCCAACGGACTGAAGGTCCAGCTGACATTCCGTATTTCACTGTCACAAGTCAAAACTCAGAACGCGGTTGAAGTGAAATAATGCGCGCTCTCAGGTTATTTATGAGCGCGTCGTAGAAGCAATGGCGTTGCCAGTGCGAGTCGTGAATTGTGGAACCGCCGTTGGAGACAGAGAGAATTCGCGCTGGTGAACCCCGAAGGCAACACGACGACGACGAAGAGAATCATGACGACTGAAACTTCTTACACCGCTCTGGCACGACTTTTTTACGGTTGAACGTCGTAACTCCCTCGTGCCAATTTCTACGGCTATTGGATTTTTTCGCAACACGTGGCTCGAAAGATGCTTCGATCGGTTATCGATGGGTCTCCGCGAGTTCCCGAGTGATTTTGACATATTAAGAACGATGATATAAAGATGGTCGAGCGACAGGCAAAAGTTACAAGAAGCGTAAAAACTCTAATTCGTACTTTAATTAAGCTTCAACATATATTCTCTAATTGATCTCTATTATTAATCCGGGGAAAGAAATAAGATAAGTGCCTATATTCACTTACGTTAATACAGACTCCTCCCTCTCCCAGCGGTAAATTTCAACTTGACTCACTTGCAACGAAAGAGAAAAAAATTGATATACAATTGTTCGAAATAATATCTTTTATATTTTTCCATCTTTAATAAAAGGCGAATGGGGTCGGACATTTATTAAAGATTGTAATAGAATATTTCTATAAAGTTAGGAAATCATTTTCAAAAATGTATCTTAAAACCTACTTAAAATACTGAAAATTGTTACGTTGAAATTTACGTATTTAATAATTATTTTTCTAATAAATGTCCAATCCTACACGGAAAAAAAAGATTTGCAAAAAACCTGTATTTGCTGTGTGTCATTTTTGTCACAGATTTAAAACAATTAATTCACAATTATATCAACAACGAAACACAATAGCGAGTTAAGTGCGCTATTTACCAAACAGTGTATATTATTTTAGTTGTGTCGGAAAACAAAGTTAAATTCCATAGAAGCAATTGCGGGATGGCGATAACGAAGCATATAACGCTAATAAACTTCCTGCGCCCGAAGGCACGTCGCTGTCGTCTAGATTTGGCACATGTAAAGTAAACTCGACTCCGCGATATCATCTGTCCGTGCGGTCGACTGTTCCTAAACAGTGCGAGCGACGTCGTGATTGTGTCTGTATGTACGTGTATATACACGAAAGCGATTACATCACGCGTTGGAAATGTCGATAAACTACACGCGGGGTCTTATGCCAGGTCGTGCAAAAGCAACTCGAGCGCGCACCGAGAGAAAAAAAATCAATGAATATCGATTGCGAATCGGGTAAGGGGAAGAAACAGCAGCGGGTAAAACTCGTAAAACTTTACGAGCGCTCATAACACCCCTCATAGGGGATGCGGGATGATACGTTTTCATATCACCGAGTTCGAATGTGTGTGCGGTGCAGTCTCTCGGATATATTCGAAATTGAAATTTCTTTACGAACTTGCGCTTACCGCGTTGCGACTTAATTAAAAGTCACAGAGAGAGAGAGCGAGAGAGAGTTCTCTAAACTATTCGCTTCGTTTTCTCTTGATTCGGTTTCAAGCGAATTGTAATTAATTCCTCTCTCAATACGAGTACGAGTTACACAAACCTAAATACCTAAATACAAATTACACAAACCCTCGGAAGTGTGACGAGCTCGAGGAAAACGCTCATAACACACACACACACACACACACACACACACACACACAGAGAGAGAGAGAGAGAGAGAGAGAGAGAGAGAGAGAGAGAGAGAGAGAGAGAACGAGGGGACCGTTTCGACGTTGCGTAATCTCGCGTAATCACGGTCCTCGGAGGTAACTGCGGCCGTTTTCGTGAGCCTTCGCCCGGGCGCGGATCGCGCGCTCAGAATATCGTCGTGTAATCCGCGGTCAGTCCGATGTCTCACGTGCGGCAACGGCTCACCGCTGCGCATACAAAACCCCCTCTCCGGCGATGGCACACGTCGGTACGGCAAAATCACGGCTGAAGAAAAGGGGAAACGGGGAAAAAGAAAACGGCCAGTAGTCTCGACACGCAATACGAAAGGTGCGGCGAGAAGGGTGCGAAAAGACGTGAGATACTTCGCCGGTAAGCCGGTAAACCGCCCGCGGGCGCGAATCCGATGGCGCCTGCCGCGCTCGATAAGGAACGTTTACATACGTCTTAAGACGTCGTTATATCTCGTCGCGCCGATCCGCGCACCTACACCGATCACCCTCCGTATATAATAAAATATAACGCCCGCGAGCTGTACGTTATAACGACAACGTGACGATGTTCGATTCCCGATTGACGTAACGTGCAGGAGGTCGCGCGAATAAAACAAAAAAACAAAAAAAACAAAAAAAAAACAAAAAGAAAACAAAATAGAATAAAAAAAACTGACTTTTGATTTATCGCAAAAAAAAACTGGCGGCGCCAATGTGAATCAAGTACTCGTTACGGAAAATGCAGGTGCGATGTAGTAACAGAAGTGATCACTTATAAACGCTGTCGAGTTAGCGCGGTATTGGATTAACACACTTGGACGCTATTACGTGTTTTACGTGTATTGTGATTGTTGTAATTTATATTGTCAACGTTTCGAAGTCTCCTCCTCCTCCTCTACCCCTGGGCAAAATACACAGATTGTAACTTTATTGTAGTCGCGCGTTGGATTTATCAATTTTATTGCCTGTGTGTGCGAGTTTACTTCTAAAAGGAAAATTCAGTAACGCGAGAATAATCTGTTGTGCGAGTAAAATCGTATCAGTGTTAATTACCAGCTGAATTTTTTTTTTTTTTTTTTTTGCATTAACGCTTCAGAATTTCGACGAATCACGATCTCCGCTTCCGAGAAGCAGAAGTTTATCTGTTGCTCTCGCCGTACGAGCGATAAGGGTAATCGCATCGTTCATTTGCATATAGGTGTGCATCGCGCGCGATTTATCAAGTTTCACTCGGCCGGTTTCCTCCTCTCATGTGCGTCAAGGAAAAAAAACCGGAAGAACAAAAGATCGGCGATTAATACAGTCCATTTCGCGCGGCGATAAAGAAGCGAGACGCGCGCCGCGATACAAGTGCTTTTTAATTACACGAGTAATATCGCGCGCGCGTTTCCAGAAAGACACTGCGTTAATTCATTGTTTCTCTCTCTCTCTCTCTCTCTCTCTCTCTCTCTCTCTCTCTTTCTCGGCTCCCGGTTGTATATTCTTCTCTAGACAACGAAAAAAAAAAAAAAAAAAAAGGCGAAAAGCCTTCGGAGAATAGAGATTGCACCGTTAAAGGTGGTTGATTTTAATTTCACGGAGCGCGAGCCCTTCGGTTACGCTACGAACACGCGAAACATCTGAGCGCGACCGCCTTGTCGTGTGTATACTCTAAACAATGTGTGTGTGTATATATATTCTAAATATATTTAAGATTATGTATTCTATGTGTATGTTCCGTACGCGTGTCTGCGAAAAAAGATGTACACCACATTTTGATGAATAACCGCCGGTAGGAAATTCGTTCCCATCTTCGGAATTGCGACTCGAACACACAACGTCAGCGTTTCCAGCGCGACGCACTGAGGTTTTTATCGCTCAAACAAAATTCAAGTGAGGAATATAATACCGAAAACAACACGCCAAAAACCGAGAAGACAATATTATAATATTGCAAGATAGATCAAACGAGAGTGTTTTTCCTCTGTATTTTCGATATTCGTCACATTTTTTCTCGCAACACAACTCTTTCTCGGAACGAAACGGAACCACATTGTCGTGCAGAAGAACTCTCTGTCCTCCTATACTACATCATTATTTCCGATCGTCGTTATAAATAAAAGATACGACGAGAGTAAATGTGAAAATACGTCGCCCGGATAAAACAGCGACCGATAAAATAAAATATTTCTCGATTATCATAAATAAACTGTCGGTTTATTATTGCTGCTGTTTTTCTCGCACATGACGCGATCGAAATGCATACGTTTACGCGTATTGGTGTAATCTCCACCCTCCGGTATGTATCTACGTCTGCACGTGTGCGCACACGGTCAGCAATAGATAGAGGAAGAGACACAAGTCAGAGCGAGCAAGAGAGAAAGAGAGAGAGAGAGAGAGTGGGAGTGATCGATGTGACGGCGTCCAAGCGTGTCTAAATAATTAGCTGTCTCTGTTCCGACCCCACACCGTTTGTAGCGGCCACCCTCTAGATATAATACGACGCGTGTGTCGCGAGGAATGGAAACAGAGAGAGAGAGAGAGAGAGAGAAAAAGAGAGAGCACGGGTGATTTGCTGAGTCGTCCGAAACGGTGAATAATTCGTCGGGAATATGTAAAATTCACGGAATTTCAGCATCACTATTCCCGTGACCGTGGTCGCTCTCGCATTTTTACGGTGAAAACTTACAAGTCGCGTATACGTTTTTTCCATCTTCGAAGATCGCACGCTAAGAGCGGTCTCGCGTAATCTCGCAGGGCCGAGAAACGCGTAAATATTTCATGGATCATCGGTGTAATCCTGGCTACGGAATTTTTAGAAACTCAAGCGGAAGCGAGATTTTGTTGAGAGAAAGAGAGTCGCGCGCGCGAGCCGACTGCCTAAGCGAGTTTATAAAAGTTTGCGCGGGACGACTCTGTTATCGCCGTGCCGTGAGATGAAATAAGATTGTATCAGAGCACAAGGATAAATTTGGCGCGCACTGGAATAAACAAAAAAAAAAAAAAAAAGAAAAAAGATCAACAACATTGTGCAAAGTTTCGGAACTACATGAGCAAAGTGTAAGTGAGCAAACGTATTTCTATTGATATACGTATCAAATGTCAAATGTAATCGAAGAACGCACGAAAGCTTCGTTTTTTATTCTTGCGACACTTGCGTGGGTTCTCCGCACATATAATTTTCCAAATAAAGTTACGCGTGTTAGATAATTCCCTCCGCGTTGCCGCTTTTTTCGCGTTAGTTAACAACAAACGCGCTCGCGCGTCTATTATTGACATTGCGAATACAAAAAACAAACTTGCCAGACACACGTTGCGCGCGAGCAAATTGTAAAATAATTATGCAATTGGTGTAGCATAGGAGTTTAGTAATTTTAATTAAAATCAACGCTGGATGTGTGCGCGCAATTTTCGCTCAACATTCCAATAGGCGTGTCGATGAAAACGCGGCCAACGGCAACGCTAATTAAGCGAGCAAACGCACTTTACGATGCTTTGTGTTTGCGCCGACGGACAACAAAAAACTGGGAGACGACAAAGGCAACGGCAGAATTTTCCTCCGATTAAGCTGCGAAAATATCTGGACTAATTATGAACTAATTCGGGCCTATTCACGCGCGGGTTTTTTTTTCGTGTTTCGTGCCCGGGAAATTAGGCGGAATTACGTTCCCTTTCTCCCCCCGATGTAATTTAACCAAAATTTAACTCCGAAATTTTCGTCGTCAACGGCCGGATAAATGACGATAAAAACACATTTGCATACATCGTCGTCTGACGGAAGCGGCGGGTGTGTGCGGCGGGACGTTGGGCGCGCGTGCGTGTAGGTGCATATTATATAGTTTTTATGCACGTGTAACAGCGTAACACAATATTATATATTATAAATATTAAATGCTCCGGCGAATGTGCAAAACGGCAATACGTTTAATATCGAAATATTTCGAACGATCCGAATGAAAATCACGTCGCGTCGAGAGCCCGTCCGATAATCGCACGCGGCCTTGCCAAAGCCGCGGAAAAATTCGCTTTGACAAAATTTGTTTTTTAAATCATACATTTTTTTTACCGAAAAAAAAATGCGTTGAGTTTTTTGAGGCGCGCGCACGGCAAAATAAGCTCTCAGACAAACGCGCGTAAATGAAGTTTTTACACAAACGATATTTCATCCCTCTGATAATAAATTTACACAAACTGAAAATAACTTTTCGAAATTTCACTAAGCGCATGTTTTTGTGCAACTCTGATATAATAGAAGCGAAGTTGACGCGCGCGTCTTATTCCCAGAAATGTTCCGACATCGTAAATGGCGTCGGCGCCTTTTCCTCGATTAAGACGTGACGCGTCGTCATTTTCTCGTCAGTAACAACCGACGGACGTGTCTATCCAACGAACTCAATTTGTCGGCATAACGGGTGCGTCACATTGGCACATTTTCGGTATGACGCGCATCAGAATATACGCGGCGAATAGTATTTACTACGGCTCGTATATATGTACGTGGAACCCCGGTTATATCGCACGTGAGCCGCATTTAATGCCCGGACGGCCAATAGTTTGTAAGTGTTTTACCATGTAGTTTTATGGCCGTCGGCTGAGTATTTCGAGTCACCCCCGAAAAACATTTCGGCCGAGCTTCGACGTGTGTGTTGATGCGTGAGACATTGCGCGTGTCTTACACACGCACGCGCCGCAATATTCACGGCAATATTCTTGGCTCGATAGAAGCCCATTCTATCCGACACGTCTTGCCTCCTTTGTCTTCGCCGTCTCCTTCCTTCAACCTCTCTTCGCCGGCGAGATTTCTCCCCTGTTCGTCCCCTTTTTTTCTGCGCCATTTGCCGCTTCGTTCCTCGGCGCACATATCAAATTCGCGCGGCCCGATGGTCTTGTTCTTAAATAATCCGCGAAGTTCCGACACAAGGGTCGAACTAACAAAGGAAGCACTTTGTTCGTACACGGAGCGCTTGACGGAAACGGGAATTATATTTCTCGCGTGTGCTACAATCAATTTTTATTTTTTCTTTTTCGGCACATCGAGCGGCAAATTTTGTATTTCACATCGCGTATTAAAAAACTTGCCTTTCCCTTTATAGCTTTGTTTTTTATTTCTTCTGCATTGAAAGCGTATCGATTAAAAAACGTATCTTAAAAAATATTTAAAACATCAAGAATTGTTACAAGTTTATGCATCGAATAATTATTGCTCTAATAAAATGTACTGATACAATTGTCTTAACCGACTCTTGACTCGCTTCGTCAAAAAAAAAAAAAAGAAAAAAAAGAGAAACTTCTCTGAAACATTATTTTCGTCCGAGATAAAATGGAATTAATTGAACAATCCAGCCCACGCACGAATTAATAAGCGCGATCTGATTGACGCGCATTCATAATTCAAGCCTTGCGCCAGTAATATGATTCTCATTAATATCGCGCCATTACACACTCCGTCGTAGCTCCGGCGTAATAATATCGTTATCAGTTTCGACGAGAGTGTACGGTGTAAAATACGCGTACGTGACGCGCGCATATGACGCAACGGAAGAATATTGTTTCCATGCAATTTGAGTAAAGGCATTGCAAAAGTGAAATACGACCAGTGACCTGGATTTGATCCGCGTGCGAGAAGAAAAGAATATAAGACGCTCGCGGACGTGTAATACACACATGCACGGCCGTGTGTCTCCGCGAGACGAGAACAAGGACGAATCTTACAAGCCGGACTTTTCAAATTAAAAGCGTGAAGGACGCTGACCCGTAAGATACCAGTCGGTTTTCTCATTGTCAATCCAGATGCGATGTATTTCGTGCCGCGTGCATACAGACACGTAACCAGGCGGCGAGTCTTTAAAGCCGACTTATCCATTAACGGCTTACGTCGTAATGAAACGCGACGCGCGTTCTCATCGCGCGAAAATCTCGATGACTCGCGCTCCGTATCTCTCCTTCTTTCAGCCTTTCGCTCCAGAAAAATACAGAAGCAATCTGATATGTTTGTTTCAACGGAATATTTCTCCGAGATTCGGAGGGAAATCTCCGAACTGCAATATATGTCAACTCGTAAAATCTCGGGGAAAAAACTCTTTATGCAAATTTCGCAAAATCAAACGCCGCGAAATTAAAAACTCGAGGTGAACACACATTCCACGCTTAGTATATATTTGTATCAAATAAAATATTCATAAAAAAAATCTTGCATTTTATTACAGAGAGATGTAAAAACGTTGGTATATCACATCTTTCGAATATTTTTTGAAAATATTATCATTTCAAAATATATTGAGATTATAAATAGGACATGAGGGAGAGAGAGAGAGAGAGAGACAGAAAGTTAAACAAAAATATCCTTTTCTCGTGTGCGCAGAATTTCGTATTAGCGCAGAAACAAGATCCGGCTCTATTTCCTGCGCGATCGATTACTGTGCATAACCAATTGCACGACGACGCAGTTTCTGCGTTACACCAGGTGTATAGAAACGACGTTGGCGCGTGCACACTCCCGCTCGCTCTGCATTTGCGTGAGCGACTGAATCGCTCGATGTGTTGCGTGCCTCTCTCTTTCTCCCTCTCGGAAGCTTGTAACGCGAAAGAAATTTGCGGACGAGAAAGACGCCATGCATCTCTCGTTTCGTATACCAAACGTAGAGAACCCATATCTTATACGACAACACGTCGTGTTTATTAACGGAACTTGGCGGAATTGCGGAACGCGTCTTTCTCTCTCTCTTTCTCTCCCTTTTGCGCGCGAGAAACGACGTATTGGTATTCCTCACGCCGTGTACGCGGAGCTGAGAAAATTGCGCGAAGGGCGGGCCCTTCAAAGCCGCGCGTTTCCACGAAACAAATTACCGGGGCGACAAGCGGGAACGCGGCTAGGCGTGTGCGGGCGCAGCGTGCATTTTGAGAAGCCCCGGGTAAAACTAGTTTGCGCAAGACGTCGAAATCTCAATGTCCGACTTGCCGGCAAAATAACGGCGCACGCGAACTTTTCCAGGGAATATTCCGGTAAAATACGAAATACAACTATACATATTTATATCGTGGCGACGTCTTTTTTGCATTCGAAATTTTCTCCTCACACATTTTTTGACATCGTCGTCGCGCACGTCAAATTCTGCGCGCGGAAACGCAAACTTCATAGCACGAGACAAAAACTTATGTTAACAATGCGAACGACGCGAAAAACTAACAAGTAAGTTCGGAGGCGCGCGTATCTCTTCGGAAAAAAAAATTGAATTTGGAAACTGAAGCTTTACTCAGGCGCGCCCTTTTGTCGCTCTTTCTTCGGAACAAGACGGGAGAAGGAGGAGAAAAAGGAAACGCGCGAGTTAAAGGACACACGCGCGAATTCGCGAGAGACGCGACGCGCGGGATATAAAATATATACTTAATCTGTATTCTCGATACGCGCGCGAGCGTTGCGCCGTCGCCCAGCCGGTTCTGCCGGAATACAAAATTCCCGTATTCAGATGCCTCCCGACAGAAATTGACTTTATTGAGGTTTATTGATCCGCAATATTGTGTTCCGCCGCGCGCGAAGCACCCGCCGGTGGTGCCGGGGTTCTTCCCGCGCGCACTCCAACGTGTGCATGTGGGTTCGCGCCCTCGCGTGTGTTACGACAACGCGTGCACACAACGGTGTGCGCTCCCCTCTTTCCTTTCTCTCTCTCTCCCTCTCGTCTGTGTTTTCCCGGAGATAGGGATTCGATTTAATAGAGTAACGATACCCGCGCACTCAGTCAACGTCGAGGACTCACAAAGACTGTCCGTCAATATCGGTTAATGTTTGTTTGAAAAGTACACGAATATATAGTTTAAATATTTGAAAAACAAATGGGGAAATTAAAAGAAAAATAATTCATCCCTTACGAAGCCAAACGTTGGATGTGCGAAATATTTTTCAAGTGTTAATTAACACACGTATTAATTGAAATTAATTCGAAAATCGAATGCTCGGTTTACATCTCGTATAAAAAAAAAAATCAAACACCTCGGCCAGAAGAAATGAATTAAAAAAATAAATTTAATAAATAATTAAGAAGCAGATAAATATCTGATACGTGGAATATCGCAATGTTGAAAGACTGCGATGTGTCTGACACGTTCATGAAAGCGTTTTATATGTTGCACCATTTTTCTCTCGATATGTTACTCTCGCGAAAATATATAGTAGTACACACGCGCGCAAATGAGAGAAAACGACGCATCTAATCGCGTGAAACGCGACGTATCGCGAGCATCTGCGTCTCTCGTGATCACGAAGTCGATTTTCTCCAGGTTGACTGCGAGACTCTCCTGTACTTAGAACAAATGTCTTCATGCATGTCATGAGGCGCCTCATGAACGCGCCTCGACACACAGGCAGAGATGCGATAGCGTATCGATCGGGAGAAGCCGATTTACCTCCTTCGAGTATAGATTATATGCGTCACGATGTTATCGCTTCGATGTGTGTTTAGAGGAAGGAAGAGAGAGAAAGAGCATATCACAATACGCGGCGAATATTTTTCGCGATACGACGACGAACAGTTGTAAAGTGCGACGATAACTAATCGAACACGAAACGTCAAGTTAAATCAGATTTTTCACGTGAAAATGTAACAATTGAAGGCAAAACATTTTTCTCGCGTTTGCTTTTGCACGCAGCACGCTCGATACAGCGTCTTATCGCGTTAAAAATCTTTAGTCGCCATCAGTTTTCAGATTTATCAACAGACTATTGTGTTCTTATCTTATCACGCCTCGAACTTTGCACGATCGCGAGACGTGCGCGCATCTTCGCCGCTTTTCCAAGTCTCTACGCAATTCGCTCTTTATTGAGCGACGTAACACAAAGCTCGGTGTCATTTTTTTACGATCGCGCCGTAATTCGCGACGTTGCATTTTTTTTTTTTTTTCGCTCCCGATTAGTCCCCCCGCGCGCGCGCACACAGAAGGAGATAATTTCAATTACTCCGTTTTGTCACGGCAGCTCGGTCTTGTCAGTCGGCTATTCGTTTCAGGATTAATTAGGTCACCCGGTATACATCGCGTGCGGCGAGTTCGAACAAAGAAGACGATCGCGTACGGAACTTCGACGACTTCGTGAAGCTCCCCGGCTCTTCGGTGGGTGAACAGGTTTTAGTTCTCACACAAAAGAAACCCACGGTCGTGCACGTGATATCGCGCTTGGTCAAACGTGCGCCGACCTATAACGACGTATGTAGTTACAAGCCGAATTATTATACCGGGAGATAGGCATCTTCCACGTGTGCAACCAAATCGTTTTTTTTTTTCTTTTTCGTTTTGCAAGGCAACACGCCGCAAATTATCGTCGGCGAAATTCCGGCGATGATTATTTTATTAAATGTCGTTTCGATGCCGCTGATGGAATTAAACGGATACTTTCACCGCCGGGGGTTCGAGGTGAGGACTCGCGCGCTGAATTTCCGCACAAAGCGAATTTTACTTGACATTATGAATGTTGAATTTATTGGCGGGACGGGCAAGCGAACACAATATCAGGTAAATTGCGAGCGCTAATATTCTCGCCGAGTCTCTCGCTCGATACATGCCTTCGGAATGCATCGATCAAATTTGTATGGGCTTCATTGGCGGCGCCGTTGTGAGCATAAATTTTGCGCGCACAATCGGAGAAAGTAATTCCTCCGAACCAAATCTGAAACAACGTTTTTCTGTGCGATCAAAAGGCGCATTTGTTCGAAAAATGTGGCGCAAACAGGCGTTTTTTTTTTTACATCATCGGCAAATAAATCGGTCGAATTATTTAAGAAGTTTCGCGTTTGGACATTTGTTGCCTGATCAAGTGCGCGCGATTGCAGAAACAAAGTTCGGTCGCAGATAGTTGAAACATTTTCACGAAACGCGATTACATCCGGCGTTTCGCTTTCCAGCGCGAAACGGCGACGTAGCCGTGCGACATAATTTATTTCCACGGAGGGAAATGTATAGTAGTCTATCTCTTTTTTGGGGGCGCAGCGCGGCTGAAGTTTCCTCCCTGCGTAATAAGAAGAGAGTCGCTTACTGGAACGGAACCAAGTGGCGCGCGTTTTCGCGCGCGCGGGGCACGTAATTATCCACTTCGAAAACTCGGCGCCGCTTTAAGCGCGGAAGAACCGGCGGAGGATGCGAATCCTTCGCTCTTCTCCTCCCGTGCGGTGCGCGAGGCAGTGACAAAACACGACAAATTAATGGTCGGAATGCGCTGATGTTACACGCACAGCCGACCGTTTCGGAGCTGCAATACGGCATGTCCCAAGAGGAATTTCTCCGCGAAATATCCTTGTATCTACGTCGTTATCTTTCATCTATATATATAGTACATTATATATAAGCGAGCTTTGAATAATTCTGACTAGAACCTCGCTCGTTAAAAATCATCCCGGTGAAATGCTCGAGTTGTACAATTAGAAAAGGGTTTTTTTTTTCTAGACTGACCGAGTTTGAGAAATGAAAATTGTACATATTTTTAATTACCATTTGTCATTATTATTTATGTTACTTTTTCTTCTATTCGCGATTTGGCATGACACGAGTCTTGGCATTATTTGTCGGTACGAAGTGTTCCAAATAAATTTATTTAAGCGTGCGCGCGCGCTCGATTAGAAGTTTTATCGTACTCTGTATATATGCGAGACATTATTCTTCATTTGCTTTCGCGTTAATTTCAATTCGTGCAAAATTTATCGCGCGTCTTCTAAAACCATATTTATTATACTTAGAGAATATACACGCACACACATTTTTATTCTTTCTTCTGAGGAAATACATCATTTTATAAATATAACTAAGATGACCGCGTTTCAATGATCGGACAACTGGCCGGACATTTGTTACGGAAACAATTTATAAAATAGTGTTTATACGTAAAAGAGTTAGGAACTATATATATATATA